>JBBPTS010000129.1:6915-32370 GCA_038094235.1 Fistulinella staudtii | reverse complement strand
GAGCATAACTGTGCAAAAGGTCACGACCACGTGCAGCGTAAGTTTATAATATATATATGCTGAAATCTGGCCTTATTTTCTTTTCAGTATCGCAATGTCCGAGCTCCTTTCATTATTGAGAATGTGGCGGGCAATCTTGTGCAAAATGTTTGTGCACCCACCCCTTAGTTTATCAGCTGATGGATAATGCTGGATTCATCAGGTGCCTGCTGCCGTGCCAGTGGATATAGTGGGGATCGCGACCTCTATCCGAAACGCGCTAGTACGATGCAGGGAACCAGATTACCTCTATAGTTGGGTGATGGTGTCAAGTAACCATATGCTTCAGACAGTGAATGAGGAAAAAGCATACTTTTTCGCTCCCCATGACGATGTGGTATCTGTCAACTCGAATGCAATGTAGGTTTCTGCACCTTTTTCATAACGACTTGAAAGCTCATTTTACGTTAGTATTGATTGGTGTAGTGCGCATTTCGGACATCCGGATGGGTGTCGTTACCATACGATCGGCGTGCGCAAGTTCAACATAAGATGTTTCAGGTCCAACCCGACGAAAGGGGATGATGGTGTATGGCGACCTCGTCAGTCGATTGATGTATCTATTGGACTAACAGCAGAGATGATGTCAAAATTCTCCGAAACTCTCTCTCGTGGCATCCCACATGTTCTCAACAATGAAGGGATTCAAACGTGACGACCAGACTGTGCTGGCACTGTGGAATGTAGAACTATGGCTAGTGGTTATGAACTTGTGCCAGGGGTTTTTGTAATTCAAAAGAAGCATCTGATCTAAAATCTAAATCAACCTCCCTGTCCAGTTTTTTGTGTCAGTGAAACAACAAAAACCACACAAGCCTGGTGGGGGTGTTTGCATGTGCTCGATGACCCAGGACATTTTGAGCACCGGTACGACGGATTGACATATCGGCCAATGTACCGTGCTGACTTGGGCATGTCCCACCATATTCGATGATCCTGTCCTGTCCCAGGTCACTGTTATACAATACAATACTTGTCTTTTGAGAGTCCAATGCCCTGACATATCTAGGACAGCGACAGAAAAGAATGTTCTTGGAGCACCGGGGTAACTACGTTCGGTATTTCACGAGACGACGATCACTGAACGTCAACATCCACGAGCTTGCGATATTAAACATGAGAATTATAGCTTTTTTTTTAGCATGGTACCATACGATCGTAGCCCTTTGTGCGTTTCTCAACCGAGTCGGATAGTGATACCAACTTCGTGGTGTAACCTTTTAAAGTCGAAGCTCTGAGCCTGAGGGTGCCAAAATTCGGACAGTATTAGTCAGATATTTATTAGTGTCGCTGACCAGTCTCAATGTCCACACTGGCTCATTTGTGTCACACTTTTTTTCATATTGGCAATGGTGGTCTGAATTTATCTCGGCTAAATCCTTACGTATAACCACTTTCAAAGCGTTCTGTTTCACGGATGGGGATCACACTCATCATTCAAGCAAGATTTATGGGTGGATCCATGGAAAGGCTATTTTCAAATATTACACGAGTAATCTCTGGCTTCTTCCCTCCGGATCGACGGACCGATGGGTCACCGCACCGATGTGCAGGCATCGTCGAAACGCGTCCCTGGAGACAGTGTACAAGTCAAGAAACAGCCAGCAACTTGGCAGAGACGATGAACAGAATCCATGGTTGGTAATCCTTGCCTGCTGCGGCAGCACCCTTGGCATTCACGTCAAGCACTGATCACGATCACGGCGACTCAAGCACCGAGACGGACATGCCCGGCATGTCGATGGCGCCATGACGCCTGCTATCGCAACCGTGTGCATACATGCACTGCTCAAAGAGCGCCATGATGACAATGTCGATACCAGGACAACAGAGAACACGCTACCTCGTTGTTCAAACAGGACCTATGCGCCTCTCTTGCGCCGTCCGTCGAATCCCCCCGGAATTATCCGCGTCCCCGTCCATCGACCGGTCCCGTACAGAGGCAAACTCCATGGCCGACGTGACCGAGTATTGACCGAACGCGGTTTTGGATACGATACCGAACCCGTTGTCGACACCGTGCCAGCCGCCGCGGGTATCACGGTCGTAGAGCTCACGTACCCCGACGATGAAGCGCGGCATCATGATGCACATGACTGTACAGCTAAACGAGAACAGGAAGAGCATCGCTCTGTTGGTCGTTGCATTGCCGCTCACGAGGATACCGAGCACATTTACGAGCACGTTCCTGCAAGGGTGTATTAAATGAGAACCATCACGGGACGGGGTCATGAGGGGAAGCGTGCGACGGACATGAAAAAGTAAAAAATGCCATGTTTGGCAAGGAGTTGCATGTATTGGTTGGGCTGCCACGACCTGGTTGCCTTGTACATCTGCATGGGCTCTTTCACCGCCTGTATGACGGCGAGAGCCAAGAGGATAACGGCAAGAAGGAGCCTTGGTAGGAGAGTGTACAGCTCCAAGATTTGTTTGTCGTTTCGGTAGAAGAAGCTGCAAAACCCAACATCACCAATTCGTGTGACCATAACTAAAACATGGGTAGTATCGACGTGTCAGATTGTAATGGCTAGAGCTGAATTCGGGGCACACCTGCCAAGTACGTATTGGGGTTGTTATAGACACCCACCAAAACAAAGGAAATGAATTGTGCCACATAAAAAAACGCCAGGATCGAGAGAATGATGTTGGACCGGTTACACATGGCGTGAACACGAAGAACCATGACCACTGTCAAAGTTGGCGAGCGCGGTCAAGAGAGATGGCGATCGTGGGACAGCTGCTCACAGTCTGCGGTGGCTAAAAACACCAGATAGCCCCAAAAGTCTGCCAGAATGAGTACAGTGCCTTTGGAACATCTGCATTTCAAGCCCATGTTGCGTAGCCAGGTTCACTTACACCTACGGAATCACCGTGAGTCGTGAGTAGGATTCACGAAACTGATGTAGATCCGTACGTCTGCCAGGGTACTATATTTAGCGGCATGATTCAAACAAGCGAGAAAACATACTATCTCAGGTCCAGGAACAAACGTATTCCCAACTTTGAATATATCTGATAAGCGAAATGGACTCGAGTCGTTGTCTGAACATACCGAGTACAACGAGGCTGGAGGACAGATTCATTGTGAGCATGTACGCATGCATTGGCGGCACACCCACGTTATCCACGCGATACCCAGATAGCGTACCTATGCCAATGCACCACTGTGAATCGAAACACATGCGAGATAATCACACGTACCACAACATACATTGTAGAAATCCATGTCCAGGGCCTAGCCTTTGGATTCGCAAGTGAGAATGTCGCACCCGACCCATGACCATTGCCCTCCTACCCAAACATAGTGTATCTTTAAAAGACGGTCGTCATCAACAACCAGAGGTGGCAAGCAGGACAGCGCACCTCTCTCGAAAAGGTGAGTACTGAATACCTGGGGTGAGAGTGGGTGAGATGGATGAAGAGCATGGCGTACCATAGTCGTAAATAACAGGAACGGCCATGGAGACTGCTCGCTTGTGAGGTTCGTCACTCAACAAAAGTATGTGTCGACTCACGGGATATATAATCTTTTATTCGGAGAAACTCAGAAGTCGACTGTAGGCTGGAAGACATGGTAGATAAGTGGAATGCTTCAGGACACGACAATGAGGACAAAGCGAAGCAGTCTGCAAGCCAGGAATCAGTCTGAGCAAAAGGCAGTCCTTTTGCTGTACGGATTGGGCCACGACGGACTATCAACACCGATCACATGGATGATGATTCAAGGCGATGCCGCCGGAAACAGTTTTTGTCAGCTTGTCGTCGGCAGTGTGTCGTCCATGTTCATCACACCGAGCAATACAAGAGGGGTGTATGTTTCTGCTGCTGGGAACCAGTTTGACACCGATGACTTTGGCGCAGCCATTCCAGGCGAGTGGCTGGTTCTATCTATAACTTGGAATCAGCACGGCATTCCCATGGCCATTCAACTACTTCATTTAGATCATCCACCCTTAGACTTGCCGGAGACCCCTCGTTTATTTGGCCCTCGATTTCACCACGGTGGAACTGAACGGGATATCTGCGAACGCGGCGCGTCATTTCCCATCATCAGCACCGCTTTCGAACGAGATAACGATCTTGATCTATGATGTATCTGTGGTTTGCCATCGAACTCTGATCATTCGGGGGAAAATACAAAGTAGACCATCTTATATGCAAGTTTCTGGCACATTGTTGTTTACAGAGCACAAAAAGGGTGCCCTCTAATTGCAACCCTGTCCGCGTTCCAGGCTATGTGTCTAGTCACCAATGCTCGGGCACCTACAAGGGAAGGCACGGGTAATGTTCCATGCTCCACAATTCAGACAAGGACAAGGACGGCGCTGACGACGACACCCGCTATCACCGCAGAGGACGGTATGCCTCTCAAGTTGCGCGCCCGGCTAGTACTCGAACTCGTCGGCGCACCCAACGACGCCGTGGAAGTAGTCGCAAGGAATCTCGTCGTATTAATCGCGCTGGATTCGGGAGCGATGACAGACTCGACGGCGACGGATACAGAGGAGACGACTGAACGGATATCGGCAGATATGGAAGGGATCGCCGTAGCGAGGACACCGGACTCAGAGGAAACGGCGGCAACGACGACGGAGATGACGGACAGAACAGCCTCTGGGTCAATAGGGAACGTAGTAGGGAGCGCGAAACCGAACTCTGCCGAGTTATAAGAGGGTGTAGGCGTCGCAACGGCAGTCGTACTAGAGCGAAGAAATGAAAGGGTCAAAATGAGCCCGGACGAGATAAAGCTATAGAAACTTACGTAGGCGCAGCGCCGGGAGAGGGACTTTCTTGAAGAGAGGCATATACATTGGTGTGACCCAAAACTAGTGTCGTCAGTGGTGCAAAGTTGGTGAGTTTCATGACGGCTCAACCAGGTAATACGTGATAACGTATGCAAGAAAGTGACTGGGAGTGGTGGGCAGGTATTTATACGTACATCATTAACTTCATCGCAAGGGTGTGGCAGGCGAAGTTTCAAGCCCAAGGCCGAAAGTCAACTAAATAACGAGGGTCAGTCTAATCAAGCCGGTGGCAAAAGAAGCAGGGATCATTACCATGGAAATAACTCAGTGGCGCCTCGCATGTAGCTAGTGACTATCATTCGCCACATTCGATCTACATGGATACCCCGCATAAATTGTTAGTGCTGGGACAAAGTGTTCAGGGAGCTCGCTAGAAAATCGGACTTCAGCCACGTGACGTCATTCCTACTCTGATGCCACCCGTTGAACCCACCACTGGTAATGGCGACGATACCAATCTTAACGTTGACAGTTGGGCGATGGATATGGCTAAGGCCGCCATACACGAGTCGCTAATTGTATCAGGAACGACTCAGTCGAGGGCCAACTGCACCCACCGGATTCTCCAAAAACCGGGAATTCAACACTTGACGGAAGCTTCTCGAAGCGACCATACTTTGCCGGAATATGTCCGAGGTATCACCAATTTTCTACTTGCGTCTCCTAGGTAAGGGAAAAGGGTGCATTAGGGCTATAAAATGCCTCCATGAAACTCGCATCTTTCCTCAGAATTCTTCAAAGACGAGTTGAAACATAGTGATCACTACTTCTCAACACCTTCACGCTCTATTCCTCACTTTTAACCCCACCATGAGCTCTTTTGTTCGTTTCCATTCCAGTCCCTTCTTTGAGTTCGATCGTCTGTTAGACGATTCGGTTTACGCTAGCGCCTTGGCTTACCCCTGCTCGGTGCAGGCGGGGCGTGCCGCCCGTGCCGATACGTTCCGTCCAAGGCGAGCCCATCGTTTCTCCTTCGGGACCTACCATTTAACTGGTCCTTTATATAGAATGGACCTCACAGAGGCCAAAGACGACAACATTGTTTCCGCAACTTTTGAGTTGCCCGGTCTCAAGCCGGAAGACATCACCATAGAGGTCAAGGAGAACCGTCTGACGGTATCGAGCGCGTCTTCCGATGCCTCCCGTTCTGACGACCGGGACGGGCACGTTGTTCGGGGACGCCGATATGGCAGGTTCTCCCGCGCGCTCCAACTTCCGCTCGGAATCAAGGTAAGTCTAGCCGCGGACATCCATGGTACATTGGTTGCTGATATATGCTACTAGCCTGAAGACGTCAAGGCCAAGCTAGAGAATGGTGTCTTGACTGTGACATTTCCCAAAGCGGGCGCTGGACAAGAGCCACAGCGCATTACTATTCAGTCGATGTAATGCCTTTTAGAGCAGCTATGATGTATTTAAAGAACGTGTCTTCCGCTTCGTGGAGCCATCACTTTATTTGTATAATGTAGTGTGGGAAAGTGATTGTAATACAAACGGACTTTTATGAACTAAATATGATTGTAGAGAGTATTTTAAGGCATGTGCTACTGCACAAGTATGGTTAAAGGTGCCCCCACGGTAATATTGTCTGGAAGACGTACATGACGTAAAACACCCAGTGAACCCTGCAACGGTGATTCAACATTCCAAGTAACGAGTACGCATAACTTGATTGAACGAGCATTCACCATGATAGAAAACAACACTAGCATTAAAGTATCTCCAATATTTGCAACGTGGACAGTGGTTGTAGGTAGCCGTAATTCAATATCCACAGCGCCGCATGTCTACCGCCGTACAACTGGTTCGTACACATGGGTGCCGTGTCCAAGTCTACCGTAATACCCTGTGGCGAGTACGAGAAAAAAAAAAGGGGGGTATAGAACAAGTGTCTTTGCGGAATGAATGAATGAGTCGACTAGTGCTAACCAACTATCCTGGAAACGAGTGAAACATCGTCTCTTACACACGTGAAACCATGTGCATACACTCAGACAACGCGTCCAAAATTTTAAACGAGGGCAGCGACAGCGCCAGCCACGACACCAGCCGCGAGCATGCCAGACATGACCTCCCTCGAGCTGCGTGCACCGTTCGAGCTTGATGGGGTGGCAGACGACGATGTACCAGAGGCAGAGACGGAGCCGCTCGCGGAAGCAGACGACCCAGTAGCAGTCGCTGGAGAAGCCGTTGCACTTGCGCTGTGATCAGCGGAAGAGATGACGGACTGCGCGGCCTCAGACGCCGCGGATATGTAAGAGAGGATAGCGGAGGTCTCCGCTACACGGAGCGAGCTGATAGCGGCAGCCTCAGAGGAGTAGTATGCGGGAGCATCTGAGGTATCACTAGGCCCTGGGGGGAAGTTCAAGGTAGGGAATGGCAGCGGCGTCGGGCTGTGACACCAAGGGAACAAAAAAAAAATCCAGTCAGAATACGAATGAAATAGACAAGGGGTGTCAACTCACGTATCCGCAGGAGAGGCAGAGACATAGGTGGAACCCAAGACAAGGGCCGCGAGGGTGGCAAGACGGGTGAACTGCATGTCTGCTCAACGAACGGGTTTGGTTGGGAAGAGGCCTGTCGTGAGAAAGCGAGGAGGTTGGAATATATACCTGTGCGCGCCTCGGTTGTAAGTCAGCTCGAGCGCACGTGATGCTTCGCCTAATGTACCATTTATGGAAACAACGCATTCAGCGATCGGTTCTCCCTGAGGTAATTGGCTTGACAGCTGCTATACACAGCCCAACTAAACGCCGGATGGTTACCACATTAAAATCTCACTGCAGGTGCGTACAGCTGCGTACGGTCATGGCCTAGCCTACCGCTGCTAGACTTGTTCGTGCAAGGACCCACCTGACAGGACTCGAGAGCGACCTGTCGCCGTGTCAACAGTGAGACGACGCCTCTACCCGTTCCTGCGGCAATCTTGCCTCGTCTTCCTTCTCGTACGTCAGAGGTAACCAGGGGGCGAAACAAAAAGACATCCTCGTTCCCTCTCGTTCTCCAGTCCACCCATGTACTTCCGTGCTAGGACGAGCACAACTCTGCCGTCCGTGGCGTACTCGTTGTGTCCACATGTTGATACGCGAGCAACGAATGCGACTCGGTTCAAACTGACACTGTTGGTTATCGCCGCTAGGCCTCTGTTGGAAATGAGGTTAGATTACCCCATGCTTTCGTCACACCTGCCAGGATGATCCGAAAAAAAACTCATAAACTCAATAACGTGGCTATCGAACACATGCCAACGCTTGGTCTTCGTTTCGATTTCTCGACGACCCGCATCACTTTGGAATCGACATCGATATTCTAGACTGAAATTGTTGCGAATCTAATATTTTCCGCACAATTGGGCGGTCGCTAGAGTGGACATGAAGTTAATTTAGAACTGCGTCCTGTGAACGACCGCGTGAGACTTTATAGTTTACTCGCCCAGTGTTCGCTATTCGAAGTCGCTACAGCGTGATGCCATCAAGGAAGATGGTGCGGCGATCAACACGCCGTCCTCTTCGGCCATGACATCTCCGAGCAAGCCTCCGTGACTCCAACCTAGTGCGTTTCATATTTACCCTTTTCTTTCCGCCCCTCATGCATGTCCGTCTTACCAATGTCTCATCTAGCATGGTGCCGTACTCGCGCGACTCGGTCATTGGCATTTTTGCGTTCGGTCCCAAAACCAATCAGATGGCGCTGGAACACTGACATCGTGCGCTATCCGCTGCCACTGCAGCCTCCTGCATGCATGAGGAGCATGTCATGGTTAGGACGAGCCAAGGTTATCCAGCCACCTTTCACCCCCCGTCACCGAAGTAGTGTGGTGGCTTTATAACGCCACAAGTGGTCCGACACTGTACCCCTTGCGAATCCTTGCATCTTTGCCTCACGCTGGTCGCGCGCGTGAATACATTCAACAGGTGGTGTGACCATGATTCACGCGATCAGGCCGCTAACGTGCTCCCTATGATCCCGGATCTTTACATGTACGTTCAGGGGAACATATGTTCTCATCATCCTCAACTATATATTGCCACACACGGTAAGCGTAAAACCAACGGAGGTGTTTTCGAAGGAGAATCTAAATACGTCATCGACTGCCGCTCACCACCCAGATACTAAATGTAAACCAGGGCAGCGATAGCCCCCACTACACCCGCCCCGACCTCGAGAGACACTACGTTCCTTGACCGGTGCGCCCCGCTAGTACTCGTGGGTACTCTGTTCGTCGTACTTGCGGTGGTAGCGTTGGACGATGTTGCTGTTGTGCCCGACAACGTACTGAGCAAGCTGGACTCGGGGGTAGACAAGGTTATGGAAGAGGTTGTGGAAGAGGTTGTGGGAACAGCGCTCAGTGTGGCGCTCGTGCTGAAAGACTCGGACACCGTGGGCGAAGGGGAAGGCAGAAGCGACGACGTATAGGCGACTGTAGTGCTCGGTGGGAGGCTTGGACTAACCGAACCAAGGGTGTGGGAGGAATGAGAAGGTCCGAGACCGCGTGCGGGCTTGATGCGGAGGACACTCACGTAGGGATATCGGTGATCGAGCGAATGTCTTCCTCGGGCAAGGCATAGATGTGGGCAGGACTTATAACAAAGGTCGTGAGCGCCACCAACGTTGCGAGTTTCGTGTCGGTAAGTATCATGGTGGCTGCCGCATGTGGTTAGTTGATGGAAGGTATATATATGACCTACTTGGCTGCGAAATTGGAACACGTGTGCTCCCAAAGAGTATTTGAGCACAAGGTATTTTGGTTGCTCGGATCATACAACGAGCTAAACTAGGCTCTGATATGTACATAGAGACTCCACTGATCAGATGATATTCCCTTTACCTCTTTCGTCGTCTTGTACAGATGGGAACAGTCCAGGCGACTCGACTCATCTGTCAACTCGCATTTACTAACAAGTTGCGAGGTGTGGGGTGGACAGAACATCAATGCAGCTGGATCGAGCAGAATAGACTCGCTGAGATCCTCTGCTGCACCGAGCGTCCCGTACCGGGTATAGAGGTCCCTCACAAGGCCGACTAACGACATGGAAGGCTCCAGGTTCCCTGGCGGACGAAATGCAAACCCATCTCCGTTTAGCTCAATGACCTCAAGGACACCGGGATTCTTATGCTGTGCGTGGGGGCTCCAGGCAAGGTTGTTCAGGGGTATTGGATGACCTAGGTACCCGGGCGGACAGAGCCTCACGCGCTCGAGTTCAATAGCTGCGTCGAGATCTTCGATTCCGCAGGGCCGCTCGTACCGAGTGGTGAGACGAAATGCTCGGTTGGTCAGGGATATATAACAATCAATATACCCCAGTGGGCAGAGATCGGATGCAGCTTTGTCCAGAATGATCCCTCCTCAATGTCTGCCATATTCTCAGATTGGTGGTACTGATCCGAGAGATAGATTGAAAGTCCATTAGAGATTAGGCTCGCGTGGGGTGGCCGGGTTGGCAAAACCCAAGCATTTCCCGATAAAATATGGGTGCTCGTCGATGTGCTTACGCCCACATGCTCTACTTAACTAAATCGACAAAGAATTATGCCAGTGAGTGCAGCCGTATAACAGATAGATGCATCATTCCTAGGTTTGCGAGATGCTGGAACGCCTTCATGACGCAAGTTTGGCCTACAAGGTGAGGGATGGCATTAGCTCGATGCGAAACATACTCGGAATCTTGTGGTCACTACATAGCACCTTCTTGATGCTCTCTTAGGACGACAACGGTTCTCTCGAGCGTCACGAGGACCAGTACGGTGACTACGAACCGACAGGCGTAAGTAGTGCGTTTGCGAATCGTTACTCGGAACATGGTCGGCGGCACCGTAATAATGGTCCCAAGGATGAAGGAGAAGGTATAGCCATTGGTTAATGCGGATCGTTCGCTACTCCATCTTTCCCACTAGTGGCACCTTTGATTTCACCGTCATAAAGGTATGATACATATAGGGTATCCGAAATGGGCTCTTGCCCATCCAATCGACAATCGGGGCACCCATTTACTCGTGTTTCCTAGATCTCCTCGCAAACCATGAGCATATCCCAAAACGCTCAAAGACAGGCAAACACATTGTGGAAAAAATATGGGAATGAATCATGAATGTGCTTGACTATCGCTTTGGGCACGTTACATTCTCTGCCTTGGCCACAAAGCAACCAGATCGCCGCACATCGCAGTTCAACTAGTCCAAGCGATTTTGGGAAAGTGAACGAACGACATCCTTGCCACTTTGATCATCGTCTTTGCAGTGCCACGGCCAAATCAGCATGACATTGTCCTAGTTACAAAACGGAACTCAACGAACTGCATCGCTAACGCAAGAATCATTTCGCTAGGTCACTCCTTGTTAAATAATCTGTTCAGTTGACATCCGTCCGTCGCAAAGGCCGAACACGGACTGCCCCAGTCCAATGGGCAATGTGCAAGTGCGTCTTGAGCAACCACGATGACTTCATCCGGGCTCTGCTTTGTATCATATTTGATGCAGAGAACAGCCAGGTTCGCTGGTGAACACAAAGTCAGGGCATCGCGAGATGGCCTCATCAAGATCTTCCGTAGATCCGAGCTTCTTATACCGGACATGAAGATGGGCTGAAAGGCAGATTAATGGCGTAGACCTATCTGGGCGCCCGGTGGACGAGATTCCATTTCCTGGTGGGCAAATCGTCAGTGGCCCTTCGATCAGGCGGACTCGTGGCTTCGTCAAGATCCTCTTTCATCGTACCCGGTTCGCAAATACTCCGAGTGTCCTGTAGACGAAGCGCCAGTACATCACAGTTAAGCGCCACAGTTTTATCAAGATCTCCTGTCGGATCGAGCTTACTGTACTGACTACCACTGGAAGTCCAACGCAAGGCTGTCTACCACAGTCTTCTGGTGCGCAGAGCTCCAGGCTCTTGTTGGAGGAAAACAACCTCAGTAGTGGGGTCTAAATATAGTATCCTGGTTTTCTGAACATGTCGACGATATTACAGTCCACATCTTGCCCTTCGTACTCGAACAAGGGGGAATGTTGTTCGGCAATAGGTCGCAAGAGACGATATGAGATGAAATGTTGATGCGGCATATTTGGTCGATGAGCTGAGACACAATGAACTGCGGTGAGTTTCCTCCGGACAATGGCCACAGTAGCCATGTGATATTCGGCTCGGCAAATGGAAGCGTTGATCGCCTTGAGTTTGACAACCTCGAGGCAGACGACACACGTCATGTTGAGCGTTCGTTTCCGTCCAAACTCCGGGTGATCTTTTGATGGAACAATTGTTTGACACACGAGTGGCGCACAACTACAGTCTGCGAATAGCAGAACATCTACCGCACGTCCTCTAGTTCATCCTATGCATACATACTAGTGGTACACGGACAGCATGCAACTGAAACGAGTGCAATAACGCAACGTCAAACAAGCATCCATGGAGAGTTGAGAGAATGACCGCGATACAACATGGCCTATGCAAAGTCAGTGCGAGTGAGCACGCACCCGCCCATGATATGCATGACGACCTCTTGTGAATGCTCCAGGTTGGAGCGAGGACGCGCTTCTAGACGAGCACTTTTTAAACAAACACCGTGACAACACCGACGACGACCCCCGCAGCGATCACCCCCGCGCGTATGTGAAACGTCGTGTCCCTCGACCTACGCGCCCCGCCTGTGCTCGTACTGGTGCTGGTGCTGCTACCCGACGCCGACGTGGTGGTAGATGCTGTCGAACCTGAACCCGTATTCGAGGTAGACGTCCCCGTCCCCGTCGGACTCGAAGACGGATACGTCATATACGGGGTCGTGATCGAAGGTGTTGAATACGGGTAAATAGCGGTCGACTCGGCCGAGATGAGTGACGAAAGAGCGGAGAGAATGGAGGACGGGATGGCGGTCGTGTCGAGGGAGAGGGTGGAGAAGGGGAGACCGCTCGTGCTGCCATAAGCCGGGGTTAGGATTGCAGAGGGGAGCGTGGATGCAGGGACTCACGCGGGTATGCCGGTGGGGGTGAGGACGTCCTTGGCGGGCGAGGCGTCGACGTAGGCAGACATGGACAGGACGAGGCCCGTCAGCGTGGCGAGGAGCGGGATTTTCATGGCCAAGGTGGAAGTTGGCTGTCTGAATGTTGAACTTTATAAATCGACGCGAGTGCTGCGGAGCAACATCAACTAAATCAAGCGTGCGTTCACTTGCAGTTGCACGACGCGATCCCAATCCCATCATGGACGTCACCCGTTCCGTATGACAGGCACCGTCTGACATGGCCATCTCGTAAAAGACCACCACCATCCGCAGTTGACAGTGAGACACATGGCGTATAATTAGCATCACTTCAACAGGGCCGATAACCTTGATAACAGTCTACTCTTGCGACCCTCGTCGCCCTCTCTATCGTCATCCTCAGGTACGTCCTCTTTGCTCGGTGACGTTCCATTCTGAAGGGCGATCGCATACCGCTTCTTGTACTCTCCCGGCGTCTCAATGCTGACCCCGTCCTTCCACATACCCCTCCGCCCCGCTCTAGACACAAACACGGTTAGTAACTGCAAACGTGCCGCAGCACAAACTCGGCAAACATACTTTGCTTCTTCCTCGATCTGTACAAACGCGTCTCGGCCCCACGGACCGTACTCCGCACCACTCTCTTCATACACGGATGCCGCACCGGCACGCAACATCTCAAAGGCAAGCGGACTACCCAGGTATCTCGAAAGAAACAAGGGCAAAAACGGGCGGGGAACAAGAGGGATGCCGACCTACACCGTGTGAGTCCAAGACAATCATGCAGTGAGAGCAACGCACGACACGACCGTAGTGGTCTTTGCGGACAAACTGGCAGAGGAGCGTTTTCCCCAGGATGCGTTTCCGAAGCCACGCGAGACTCTCTTCCGCGTGGGGTTGCCCTGGTCGACCGTAGTGTGCGCCCTGGACGAAAATACCCATCACACCGCAGCAAGGTCTGACATGATACCCACCTCGGGCGCGTCCACGCCAGCAATCCGAACGTGTATCGTCTGGTCTTTCAACTCTGTGTGCGTCACGACCACCATCAGTGATCACAGCCAAAAAGATGAACATAAAAATACCCCACCTCGTCGCCGCGTCGGCACACGCCTCACCTTGAATGGCCACCGCCAGCCAATTCCCGGGGTATGATACAGCCGAAAATCGTCCGCGTCCCCGACGCTGACCAGTGTTGTGTAAACGATTCGGTGTTGGAATAGTATGTGTGGCGCCGCCATACGGTCCATGTGAAGGATGGAACGTGGGGGTCTTACCTGGTGACGACGCCACGGACCCATCGCCGTCGTGCCAACTCGTTGGGTGTGATCCAGTCAGCGGTGCGGAGACGCATGCCCCAGCGACGCCATGCGAGGAGTGCACCTGCGCCCGAGGCAGCTCCGATAGCGAACATAAGGATACCTGTCGCAGGTGTTTCAAGGGAGCGTGTCACACTCCATGGTGTGTCCGGATTGGAAACAAGGTCAGGGCGATGAACAGTCTGAAGGTCGTCATGCGTCCGGGGTGGTTTCGGTTGTGTAGAGGTCTCTGCATTGTCTTTGCTGGGGAACCAAGACGAAAGGTAGGAAGGCATCACGCGGTCAAACCCAGCTGGCTACTCAAAAAAGGCAAGTTTTGCTAGTGGGAGGACTTTGACGTCATGGTAATGGCTATGCTCTGCTGTCTCTCCATTCGTGCTTCAGTCCCTCCATTCGTCATTGAGTTTAGTAGCACAAGAGTGTATTTAAAGTGTCCATCAACCAATTGACGCGCGTAATATCGCGACATGGACCACAAGAACACGAGAATGGTACAGGGCACGGTCACATTTCAGGACCGAGACTCTCAGCAAAAAATCACCTAATCTGCCTTCTTGTTAGACGCCTGGCCCGTGGCTTCATTGTACATGGTCGCAAGGCGATCGTATTCTTGGGCATTCTGCGCAGCTTGCTTCTTGACAATCTCTGTGGCCATCTCATTAGGCGACCACAATACGAACGAGAGCGATAGACAAACCAAAATCACGTATCTTGGTCTCGCTGTCTGCTAGCTTTTTCTTGAGCTCCTCAACTTGTTTGGCTTGGTCATTGGACACGATGTTGTTCTTCGAGGCAGCCGCGGTCTATTGCCTCGTCAAATACTAAGCCCACAAAAGAACTGGACCACGTGCCGCCTTTTTCAACTTGGCATAATCTTCCTGTGTCTGGATAAGGTCGAGCACAATGGCAAACGTACGTGTCAAGACGAGAGACAAGAACAGACAGAACCCAGTGAGGTACATATTTCGCTGCGCACTATGGATGGGTCAGGAACCGCAGCAAACGAGCCACTCGACCTACTAGAATTTGCGCGCGGCAATGTTGGCCTCGTGACGTGCGTCAGGGAGGGAGTGTTCGTTACGAGCAGCATCCAATTCCGCAGAGACCTTAAACATGCGCTGGAGCGCATCTAAAAAAAGGACGCCAACGAAGCTAAGCCGGCTGGTGAGCAGGTGCCAGATGGGAAAAAAAAGGACGGGTACATGAATGAAATTTTGAGTCCATACGCAATCTTGGCAATGATAGGGCTTTCAGAGAGGAAACGAAAGAGGTGTTTGCGAATGGTATAGGGGAGGGGAAAGACGAGGATGCAAAACGTGACCATCTACCACGATGAGCACAGAAACAAGAATAAAAAAGGGGGGACCTACTTCTGCTGCGAGCAGCATAAATGTGAGCGAGTAGCTGTCGAGTGCGTCAGCAACGTGGCCAATAGCCAGTAGAATAAACCTACTAGATCGTCATGATGGTGGTGAGAAGACTTGCTGGAACGTGTCCACTCGGACGTGACATCACCCTTGGATTAGATAATCCATTCCCATCCGCGACGCGTCAGCGCGATCGTCTCTCTTGTTGCGCGTCCACAATGGCACCGCTCGCAGTCCACATCAAGCACGCTGGAAAGACGTACGACGTACAACTCGATCCAGATTTACCACCACCCGTATTCAAGGATGCAGTATACCAACTCACCGGCGTACCATCTGACAGGATGAAGGTCATGATCAAGGGTGGTATGCTCAAGGTCCATCCATCCATGTCTTGCCTTTCATTGACTGATGCTGTGCCGTGTGCAGGACGATACCGACTGGAAAAAGGTCGGCCCAAAAACGGTGGGTCGGTTTGTGCGTGGGATCGCGCCCGTCTTGTCTTATCTCGATCTAGGGACAAACGTTCACCGTGATCGGTGCCGCGGGAGAGCTTCCAAAGCCTCCTGAGAAACCCATCGTGTTCCTGGAAGGTGAGATCAAGCCATGCTAGGGCCTCTACGCGCACATCTAACCACACCATGTATGCGCTAGATATGGATGATTCAGAAATGGCAGAGGCGGTAACGTGTTCCCTCATTCTATGGGGCAATTTTCCAATCACCCTCTAGCTTTCCCTGCCTGTCGGACTCAAAAAGTGAGTGCGGTCATGATAACTTGGTTCCAGATGATGACGCCACACCAGTCTTGGAAACACGTGCTACATGAATTCGACCGTGCAAGCCATGCGAGCAATACCAGAACTCCAAGTTGCATTGGGAACGCAAGTCACACGTCATCGCTTTCTTATTCAGACCTAATTTCTAGGCTATAGATCAGCACCCTTGGATGTCCTCCCCCGTGCTCTGCGCGATCTGTATTCCAACATGTCACGTACCACTGAGAGCGTCATTCCCCACCAGTTCTTGTCCATCCTTAGACAAGTTGTTCCTCAGTTCAACGAGATAGACAGGTCGAAATCTGGCTCGCTGGTGGGATTTGCACAACAAGGTACGGTAGATGCAGAAACGATGATTTTTACAAGAGGCTGATGTCCCATTCAGATGCAGAAGAATGCTGGAGTCAGATGACAAATGCACTCAAAGAGATCCCAGGCATTGATCCGACAGGTGACACCAATCCAAGCAAGAAATTCGTCGATCAGTTTTTGGTTGGGGAGATGCGCCGAGAGTG
Organism: Fistulinella staudtii; assembly: GCA_038094235.1. Classification (NCBI taxonomy): domain Eukaryota; kingdom Fungi; phylum Basidiomycota; class Agaricomycetes; order Boletales; family Boletaceae; genus Fistulinella; species Fistulinella staudtii. The sequence continues at coordinate 15,574 of JBBPTS010000129.1, read as the reverse complement.
TGTCACAGACCTTTGATCTTGCGCACACATGGATCTCAATCGTACACACAGGCTCAAATGCGACGAATCACCCGAAGAACCAGCTAGTGTTACAGTCGAGCGTGTCCTCAAGATCGAGTGTAACATCACTGTTGCGACCAATTATATGCACACGGGTATCATGGACGTGGGTGTCTCTACTTCGTACCAGTGGTCGTTTGACGGATTCGCGTCCGCAGTCATTAAACGCCAAGCTCACGAAAAACTCGCCCTCGTTGGGTCGTGATGCTACTTATAGCCAAACATCTCGCTTGTCTCGGCTTCCAAGCTACCTGATACTCCACATGGTTCGTTTTGCATGGCGTCGCGATGTTGGCAAAAAGGCCAAAATCATGGTGAGTCACATCTGCTGCAAGAGTGCCGATCTTGCTACAGTTTAGGTCCACAGCGTAAAGTCAAGTTCTCGACTGAATTCGATGCGCTGGATATCGTCACCCCAGAGCTGAAGGACAAGTTGACGCCTGTTTCTCGGCGGCTCAAGGAGATTGAAAAGGAACGATCCGAGAGAAGAAAGGTACGAAAGCGAACCAAGACCGTGGTCCCTACCCCACAGCCTACCGGGGAATCTAGCATGAACGTTGACGAGGCACCTGCTCCCTCGACGACTGGTGAGTTGGAAGACGAGAGCGTGTATCGCGGGAGAGAGTTGAGCGAGCTAGAGGCGCTCGTGGACCCAGAGTTGAAAGCAGATTTCGGTTGCAGTCTGACTGGGTTATATGACCTTGTTGGTAAGTCCCAATTTACATTCAATGTAAGAATGGGTGCTGACAGATGAGCAGCCATTGTAACACACAAGGGTGCACATGCCGACTCCGGTCACTACATTGGATTCGTGAAGAAGAGCGTATTCCATGGTCCCAAGCCACCAGTCGCTGGAGAGGCGCCGACGTCTGAGCAGAAACAGTTTGACGAGGAAGACGAAGATTGGTACAAGTTTGATGACGACAAGGTGTCTCTATTCCCAAAGGAAAAGCTGTCGACAATCGACGGTGGAGGTGAAGATTCATCGGCATATGTATTGTTGTACAAGAGCAAGTCGCTTGGGTAGGGATAGAAGCATATCAGCCATGTTTTTTGCACAAGAATACTCGGTATGGGGGTTATCATTGTGGATGAAGCAGATGAGCAAACGGGACTACATGGCTATGAGACGCCGTTCGTTTTTGCGTGTGGTTCCATGTCGGCATCTTCGTCTGGGCCGTCCAGATCGTCTGCCGAGGGTACCGCAGCGGATGCAGCGGCACCGGCAGCGGCCACACCTTGCGAGGACGGGGACACGTCCCTGGAGAGGTGTCAGCGTATCCAGCAGATAAAAGACGCGACGAACCATTTTATCTGAAAACGTGTCACACGTGGTTTATTGTTCACGTCCCTAACCAACCTCTCAAACATGATCTTTTCTGGCGGATTCTCCTTCATCTCTTCATTATCGTACTCGGTGTTCTGATAATACCCTACGCGAACAAACTCTTGGCTTTTATACGAGCCAGTGAGGATGAGAGCTGCGACGCCGAGGACGTCCTCTGGGGGGATCTTGGCGGGGTCTGGCGGGACGCCCTCGAATTCAAATGCGTTGACGCCGACGGGGACCGGTCCGACGAGACAGTCGTCGAGCTCTTGATCGAGTTCTTCTCTGCCGGGCGAGGAAACGTAGATCAGCCGCCATTCGAGATCTGTGTGTCTGTCAGTGGTGGGTTGGTAAAGTGGCACCCCCACTTACCGTCCTTGAGCGGGGCGATGCACTCGAATGTGACGCGAAACTTGTACGAGTCGGAGAAACGCGCGGGGTTGTTGAGGAATTCGACATTCTATACAAGATCAGCGTCACCGTCGCTATATTCTGTATGGACGTACGCGTATGGTGACGATGGACATGGCTCGTTATCAACACCCCCGAGGCGCAAACTGTCATGTGATGATGGCATGACACGTGACCATGCATCTCTTTTTGTTTCCTTGCGCTTTCATTTCGCGTAGCTGAGCCAACAACGTTATACTTTCAACGTCGCCGCCAACGAACGAGCCAACGACGACAGCGACGACGACGACAACGACCGCGACGTTTTCCGATTTGACCACTGCCAACACCGACGACAACTCACGTCGGATCATTTCCAGCACGCTCGATTCGCTGTCTCACCCCCGCTCTTGTTTCCGTCATCCAGGGGTCTCTCTCCAGACGCACCCGTGTCCCGCTGTTTTTGACCTCGTTTTCTTGTTCTGCTTTCTAGATCATCGTTCGTTCTCATCACACGCATCGACACGTTGAACGATGTCCACGGATCACGACCGCCACTCCCCCACCACGCCCGTGCTCTCGTCCGGCCCTGACGCCACTGTATCACCACCGGCATCCGCCTCAACATCTGCATTCCTAGACCACCCTAGCACCGATTCGATAATGGACCCACCGGAAACAATAACCTACCCCGCACCCACATCTGCCCCCTCTCCGTCCTCTCCCTCGGCGTCCAGACCCTCCTCAGTGCGCCTAGCAGACCCCGCACATCTTGTCGTCCCCATACCCACCCCATCGCTCAACAAGTCCCAGTCGTCGGTCGTGTTTTCGCATGCCGTCGGCACTTCGGATGATAATTTGGGCACCCTGCCACCCGAAGTGGCCACCGCGGACATTTCCATTGCGCGTAAGTTCCCTTATTCCGTCTTCAGATCCCTGCGCCACGCCTTTTTTTTATGTGGGTCCCTGGCCACGTGTCGGATCTTGCCTACGCGCGCCATTTATCATCGCTGGTGCTCAATGTCCTTTTTTTTTTCGTAGCCGATGGCAGTTTTGTCGAAACGTCGTCGGGTCCGGCGGCCAGGGAGCTGAAGAGACGATATGATCAACACCTGGGTGTTAATAAAGACGTTCGTTCGCCTTATGCTATCACCGCGTTTGTCAATCAGCATGGAAAATCAATGTATCGCGTCGGGTAGGTGGCGTTGGCGTCCTTGCCTTGTTCTGGAAACTGATCTGTCGCGGCGGCGCCTAGACATCGTGACGCGATCGCACCAGGCGCCGAGGCAGAATCCAAGGCCCAAAAAGTATCCACGTCGATCGACATCTCCCAGGCGCACGGACGTTCGTTTAGAAATAGATCCCGCATGAGCGTGCATAATATCCTGACGCAGAACAAGCTCAGACCCGTCGCCCCGCCCAGGCTCTCGCCCACCCAAGACGTGGGCCCCCGCGCGTTTCTCCGACGGACCAAATCGATTCCGGACATGTTTGGGGTCGCCATCGGTACGTCTTCTTCCGAGAACCCGTCGAGCCAGCCTACGCCTACCGGTCGTATGCATTCGCATAGCGTCACCGGTGCTGATATGCCCCGTTCGCACGTGTCGGATTTCGTCACGGATCAGCCTACGCCACTTTCGGGCGACATCTTTGGTGACACGATGCAATGGCCGTGCGGCTCCGTACCTTCATCACCCTCCGCACCTGGGTCCTCGGGAGGCGGTTACATTTCCTGGCCCTTTGGTCCCGGTATCGCATTCGATTCCCCCACGCCGAGGGACGAGACAGTATTTCTCCCCCTACCGCGTGCGCTCCGCGAAATGCAGTCGTTCGAGTCGGGTTTGACTGCACGCGCCGACGACATGATGCGACACGTTGGACGAAGTCCGCCGTCGCCCCAGGATCCCGACCCTATCCCTGAGTTGAACCATGTGGCATTGCCATCATCGCCCCCTCGTTTGGCCGTATCGCCGTTCACAGATGATTCGGATATCCCGCCGCCCGATCCTGAACTGACGCCGCTCCCGGAGACGAGCATGCATTCGCGGTACTCGCCCGAAGTGTTTGACGTGCTGCAGACGTACCGTGGACTTCCACTCTTGGATCGGCTTTCGCATGATTCGGCAGGCGAGACGACAATTAAAATGTCGTTACGGTCGGACGATAGTGCGTCCCCACGCGACGATCCACGGTTCGTCCTGTGGGGAGATATGCAGATGACGTCCGAGATGGACATGGATGAGATTTCGCTTTCTCAGAGTAGTCGTACCGGGACGGGTGTCTCCTCACCGACGGGTTCCCGTCGTGGCAAACTTTCCCTGGACATCCCCAGCCTGCGCATCTCGACGGACGGTACCAACGCCGCTACCAACCGCCGTCGTGTTCTCCTCGCAGCCACGATCGAACGTTGGATTGCCCAGCTGACGGCCGATTTCGATTATGACGAACTCCTCAACTTCTTTCTGACTTACCGTACCTATATTTCTGCCGTTGATCTCTGTCACTTGCTCATTTGTCGATTCCACTGGAGTTTGAGCGGCCATGCGACCAAGCAAGATGATCTGGCGCGCAGGATCGTTCGAGTGCGGACGTTTGGCGCGATTCGGTATTGGTTGTTGACGTTTTTCACTATGGATTTCATGCCCAATCGCGAGCTACGGCTGTTATTGGCGAGTTGGTTGAACACGTTGGTCAAGGATCCGGTGTTGAAGCTACATCAAGACGGTCTGGTGAGTGAGAAACCGACCTTGTCCTCGCGATCGATGCTGAATTGGTGGTATCGTAGTTGATCGTGCGCAAGTTGATCAAGGTTGTCAAGGACTGCAAGGAAGCTCACATTCATCGCCACGGTGGCACTGCGTCTGCGCGTCAGAGTATCTCAACCAAACCACGTCCGACGCACGTCCTCGGAGAGAAATTCGCAGAAGCTATTTCCAAAGAACAGGACGACTCGGACGTAGACCTTGACTTTGCTCCTGACGAGCCTGCCTCGGTCTTTTTGGGGCGTGCAGAGTCCGGCAATGCGTTTGCGTTTGGTGCGTCGAGCGGTGTCAACTCGCCTCCCAGGGCCAGCGCGATTGCTTCCGCATCGACTGCCATTCTTCAACAACCTTTGCAGCGCAACATTTTACAACAGAGCCGATCTAGCATCTCAGTCACCCCTGGCATGCCCTTGTTAGCCCAGACGGTGCCTATGACGTTTCCGCAACGCGCGCTCTCACGAGTGTTTGTGAAGACGATCGGACGACTCGGACGATGGCGACGCGTGTTGAACTCAAGACAGACGGTAGACACGGGGATCGCGGTCCCTGCTAATGTGTCCGCGTTTGACCTCGAGTTGAGCGCGAGCGGGGATTTGTTGGGCGTGCGTGGTGGTGTGGAGCAGTATCTCAAGATGATCGAGCCCCCTGTGTCGGAGGCGTTCATGGCATCTGAGACGGATGCGACCGTGACACTGCCATCGAACGACGCGACAGTGCCGAGTGCATCGACGCACCATTTGCGGAGCGTGTCCGAGGTGACGGAGGAAGAGGATGAGACGGCGACGGCGACGATGAGCCAGAGACGGGCGACGTATACGTCGGGTATGACGGCGGTTTCCCAGGCGACCTTGTCCACGCAGACGCATTCGACGGAGTCGTTTGGGTCGATCGTGACCTCGCGGTCGCGGCTGAACCCACTCATCGCGCAGGTGCAGGAACGGCCGCCATGGCGCTTCGACGTGGTATCGATTGATGAGTTGGATTTGTCAGACACGTCGTCGGACGAGGGGCGTGGACACGGGGATGGGGAGTGCGGTGCGGTTGGCAATGGCAATGGCAATGGCAACGTACCTGCACCGCCTGGATTAAGAAAGGTCCCGCGGAAGCTCCCGTTGCGCCGGGATTTTGAGTTTATACGCCGATCGGGGGAGAGTGTCTCCTCGATGGGAATTCGTTCGCGCGATTCGGTCGCGTCGGAGAACTCGGTTGCCTCGCTCAGCAATGGGGGACTCGGGAATGGGATTCAACAGTGGCAGGTGAACGCGATCGTCGACTCCCTGAGCGATGACGGGGAAGCTGGCGGTGTGGACGAAGCACTCAAACGACTCGAGGGCCAGATTAATCCCCAGCGACGAAAAGAAAAGGCACTCAAGGTGGACGGATGGGTGCGTACGATCCAGGAACGTATGGCCGCGGGCGACTTTGGGAATGAACGACCGCGGTTCTTTGATAGCGATGACGAAGACGACGAAGACGAGGTGTACGATATCGATCAGCACGAAACGGGTTCGGTGAGGCGCGTGTCCTTGCCTGCCACGCCGTCTGGCATCACCGTCTCGGTCGCCTCGGAGTCGGAGGATTATTTCAGCTCGGAGCCTGGGACGGGATCGTCGATTGGGTTTCCCCTGACGCCAGTGGATGCAGCGGCGTCCCCTCTTTTGTGTTCGCAAATGAGAGGGACGGAGGCCAAGCCTGCGCCCGAGGATGCCGTGCCGCTTGAGATTTTGCAGAGTCGACTGTCGTCGTCGCGGCCTCTGTCTTCGCGGCCATCGACGTCGCATGGGTCTCCGATGGCGACGACAACACCTACGGCACCGACCTCGCCTGCATTAACGACACACGTACCCGCCTCTATTACGTCGCCGACCATGATTCTATCACCGACAGGTCGCAAATCCCACCGATGCTGGGTGCTCAACGTCAAAGCCGATGCGCTCGCCCAACACTTTTCGATGATCGACCGGGAGCTGTTTATGGGTATCAAACCTGAGGAGCTCATCATGGACGATTGGATGTCGTGTCGAGAGGTCAACGTACTCGACTGGGCACAATACCTCAAAGACCGAGTCCAATGGAAGGCAGAATCGCATAACCCACAAAAGACGAGCGCATTGGCGGCCGTTCGGGGCCGGTTTAATTTGATGGCCAACTTTGTTGCGTCGGAGATCGTGTTGACGCCGCCTAGCGATCGGCACACCCTCTTGGCCAAGTTTATCCGGATTGCATTCGTATGTGTCTTGGGTGCAGTAAGGAGACCTCGTGGCTAACACGGTGTACAGAAATCCTACAGCCACAGCAACTTTCATACCTTGGCAGCTATTCTTGCCGGGTTGCGCAACGAGTGGGTTAACAAGGCCATGCATCGTCATTGGGGACGCGTTGGTCCGTGGGAGATGCAAATCTTTCAAAAGTTGTCGCAGTTTGTCAACGCCGAGGACAATTTCAAGGCGGTGCACGAAGCGATTTCGGCCATGGTGGATGCCAAGCCGATCGATGTCCGTTCGCATGCGTCGGCGATCATGAGTAGCGGTACTTCGGACTCGCAGTCGCGCAGCAGATCTGCCGAGGGGAGTACGCCATCGGCGTGTGTGCCCTTTATCGGTGAGTTGACGATGGGTTTGTTGGGCCTGGGAATATCCTGTGAGAGCTGACCGTATGTTATAGGTATCTACCTTGCTCAACTGTACCGGTACAGCAAACTTCCTGACCTCATCGATCCGACGGCGCCTACCGAACCTGTGTCCATCGACCCACAAGCTGGGAGCTTTGACTCACCTTCTCATCCCGAAGTCTTTGGCTCGCTTACACCGCTCCCACCCCTGATGCAACTGGAGCCGCTCATCAACGTGCACAAACAACGGCTGATCGCTGGTGTGATCAAGGATTTGGTCGCAGGCCAACATCTTGCGAGCCGCGTACAGTTCACAATCGACAAGAAGCTGTTTCAAAAGTGTTTGCGAATCCGAGGACAGGAGGCGGAGGTGTTGCACCAGGTGTATAGGATGTACTGTGACCCAACGTTGCGACCGCTCCCGTTTTTGGCGTTGTAGTGTCTTTTGGGTTGCTTTTTCTCTTTTTCTTTGCATGTGACAGTTGTTGATCGCGTTCGTATCGTTGACGAAGTCCGCATATGCGTTTTGGGAGCAAACGAAACATGGATGTATCTATCTTGTATTGTGGATTTTTTCTTTGCCTTTTTGCTCTTCTGTGCCCATTTGACATGCTGCCCTATACGTGGAGCTGTCGGGGTTTCTTGACCTCTGACACCCCTCTGATAAAAAATAAATAAATAAAAAATTATAACCACCCGGATCATTGTTTCCATTTTAGGAGTGATAGGTTTGTTTCGTCTTTCATGACTCACATCCATCTTACAAGCTCATTATTCACCTGAGATGTCCGTCGTGGTCTCGACGATATTTGATTCGAGTGCATGTTTATCTATATGGAATCGAGTCATTCGATGATTTATCATTTACCGTGAGTATGACCGGAGCCGAGCAACGCGATTGCAATCACGAGGGCTCCCATGTCCGGTTAGAATACTGACACTTTGGAGGATTCTTCATACGGGCTTGTGGAGCCGCCTGACAGTGCATGAAATTGGTACGTATAAATGACTAGATTGATTTAACAAACGGAGAACCACGATCAAGTCATGCCCGCTTTATTATTGTACGGGTACGGCCTTCCTGCAGATTTCGGAATTAGGGTGGCCATGAGAAGGTGTGATCGAGATTGATCCTAAAGGAACCTGCGCTTGCCAATTTTAACACCAAACAGTACGTACCGGATATCGGCTCGCACCACGGACGGCGTCTGGAGTCCTAGTCGAGGAGGTCAATGTATGTCATGATGCACCCAGACTGGGCGGGTAGGACGAGACAATCAGGGATGGTGGATAAAACTTAAATCTTTTATTTGATTGCAAGATCATCGACAGGGTTTGGACATGATGTGTACTGATTTCTTGCTCGACTATGTGACATCATTAGGATGGCACAGGGACTACGAAGGTCACCCGCCGGTGCGACTGAAGCCAAGATCTAAATGAAGGACAGAGAAAAGATACCAAATTCAAGCTTAGACTCGAACTCGAACTTTTCCAGCGTAAGTCTGT
>JBBPTS010000128.1:0-32412 GCA_038094235.1 Fistulinella staudtii | reverse complement strand
CTATATCTCTGTACCCTGTGAATGGAATCACATGACTTAGGGGGTGATTTTGTAGCCAATAGTATGTACTATTTATGTCTCCACCAAGGCTAAGCATGATTCCCACAATGTTTGGCAGTGCGCGAAGTGCACTGCTGTTAGGGTAAACATTGAAAGGGTTTTTGAGGTCACTGTATATATTGAGTTCATATTGTATGTACATGTTTGTGCATAATTCCATAAGCATAATTCTAGAAATCGTACTATATAAGCATAAAACGCCATTGAGCAATAAGTAAGGCATGAGGATGCATTGTGCATCAAGGGTCTTCGGAACCAGTAAGGCAGTGCCTTCTAAAATGGAAGAAAAGTAAGACAGAGATTAAATAAATGTGATTCTGAAACTTCTGTCATTGGTGCCAGTTGCACAGGATGGAAATGAAAGGGCAGTGCCCCATATATAAGGAAAGAAGGGATGGGACTAATGATGTCCAAGGGTGTGACACTTTGTTATAAAGGATTCAGTTTCTTCTAGATCATGTGATCTTCATCGTCATGTGATGAGTCATGTGGTTGGTCACGTGACCTTGCTTATATAGGTGGAAAGTGAAATAAAACGTCTAAGTCATCAAGACTTTATTGAATTTGTAACACCTTTCTCTTACCTGTTCTGTTTTCATTTCACTTACCAGCTGAGGCTGTGTTTCCTGTTTTCATTTTCTGTCAAGTGTGGCACCAGGCCATGTATTCTTTTATGTCTTTGGTCATTCCTGGCCAGTAATAGTGAGTCTGGATCAGGCTTATTGTCTTTTTCTCTCCTGGGTGTCCTGCCACTGGTGTGTCATAGTGGGCGGTCATTACCATCATTTGGACCCTTTCTGGTGTGAAGACTTTTCCTTCTTTCCTAAAGACTCCGTCATCTGAGAGCATTGCTCCCTGGTTCTGTAATGGCTCATTACTTTCACACTTCAGACTTAGAAGTGATGGCAAGGACTGGCATAGACACTTAACTATGCCCATTATGATTTCCCCTTTTCTCGTCTCCTTTACCCCTATTGATGATCTTATCTTATCTTGGCATTCTCTGGTATCTTATCAGATATTGCATGATTGTGGGATTGATCTTATCTGAAGGGACTTAGAAGTTTCCCCCTCTCTTTCTCTTTTCTTATGCACTTGCTGACATGTGGCAGATCCAATCTAAGATACAGATCTCATCTACCCATATTGGTCAGCACTGCCCACTATGTTCTCACGTTTATCTCTGCTCCCCTTCTCTTCTATGCCTCATGCTACACATGCTTTATTAATCACTGCTATATCGGCTATGCTTTCTGATGGACTCTTCTGATATACTTATCGCTTCTTACACACAGCCTAGATAAGCTCTGCCTCAATTAGGATAGATACACAATGTAACAGCTCTTTACTTTCATGCTTCAGACTTAGAAGCAATGGCAAAGACTGGCATAGACACCTAACCCAAACCCTTATGCCTTTGACAAGCCAGAAGACGTTATCTTATCTTATCATGGCAATCTCCGGTATCTTATCAGATATCGCACGATTATAAAGGACTTAACCATTTCTTCTCTCTTTCTCCTTTTCCCATGCTCTCACTGACATATGGCAGATCTGATCTAAGATACAGATCTCATCTATCCATATCAGTCAGCATAGCCCATTATGTTCTCACATTCACTTCTGTCTCTCTTCCATTCTATAACTCATGTAACACATGCCTCTTTCATCTCCGTTATCTCGGCTATGTCTTTCTGATGGACTTTCTGATGTACCTTATTGCTTCTCATGCACAGCCCAGATAAGCAGTGCCTCAATTAGGATAGTTACACAACATGTACACACAGTTCCCTATGATATATAAACTCAGGGAACTCGACTGGCTAAACCCCAGTCTTGTTAACTTGGATCTCACACCTAACCAGTGTGCTCTACCAGTGGAACTCCTGACAGTAGTCATCCCCTCTCCATCACTTACAAAGCAACCCTACGCCTTTGATAGGCTATCTCTCATCTTTTGAAGTAAGAAGAAGTATGTTGGTTACAAGAAGAAGGCGACAGAGTGCCAACAATCTTCCTTTTTCATTTCCAGGATTGCCCCTGTGGCAAAATCTGATGCATCCATCTGTAATCTATACTCTGTTTTGTCATCTGGGAATGCCAAGATGGGTACTGTGGAAAACACTTCTTTGAGGTTGTCAAAAGCTCCTTGTTCTTCTGATTACCATGAGAAGGGCAAGTCTTTTTTGGTGAGATGGGTTAGAGGTTTTGCAATAGGACTGTACCTGTTGCTGGAACCAGAGTACTTCATAACCCTAGCCAAACATAGTCCTTGATGAATCGGTGGTAGAAATTGGCAAGTCTGAGGAAGCTCCATATGTCGTGAAGGTTCCTGGGCTTCAGCCATTTCTGGATTGCTTCCACCTTTTCTGTGTACATTTTAATTCCATCCTTTCCCACTATCATTCTGAGGAATTCTACTTCTTCCATGGAGAACATGCATTTTTCAGGTTTAGTGAAGAGATTGTTTTCTTCAAGCCTCTTCAGGACTTCTTTCACAATACAGTCATGCTCTTCCTGAGAGTCCATTTTTGTGAATATCAGAAGGTCGTCAATGTAGACAACTACCATGTTTTCTAGATCAGTGAAGATTTCATTCATCATTGCCTGGAAGGTGGAAGGGGAATTGCAAAGGCTAAAGTACATGGCCAATGGTTCATATGCTCCCCTAAAGCATACAAATGCCACTTTCCATTTGTCTCCTTCCTTGATGCAGACATTATTATATCCCTATCTAAGGTCAATCTTTGTGAACTTCTTTGCTCCTTTGAGCCTATCCACCAGCTGGGAGATAAGGGGAAGTGGACAGTTATTTCAAACCATGTGTTCATTTAGATAGCAGTAATCCTATACTATTCATTTCCTTCCATCCTTTTTTGGGATGAAGAAGACCGGCGAGGTTTGTGGGGATTTAGAGAGGCGGATATAGCCCTTTCTTAGTTGTTTGTCTATGAACACTGATACTTCTTCTTGTTCCTTTGGTCTCAAAGGGATTAGTTTCCCCTTCTTTGGGGTAAACATTTCTTTTAGATCTATGGCATGATCCCATGGCTTTCATATTGGCATCCTTTCCGAGTCTTTCTCTTTGAATACCTTTAGCCATTGATGGAAATGCTTCAGCACCAGTTGTGTAGGAGTTTTCTTTTCTTCTTTTGGGGCTTCTATGGCTGCCCATATATGGTAGGTGTGTCACACATTATCCTGTTCTTCTTTGTCATACATTGCCAGGAATTCACTTCTTTCTTAGAGTATATGGCAAGAGTGTGGACAGTGTGTGAATCTTAGATTAATGGATCTCTAGTTGATTTCCAGTTTGTGTTACGAATCCATAAAAGTCCCCTGGACTTAGACGTTTTTCTTTACTTTTGACTGATATAAGCCAGGTCATGTGACTAACCCCATGACACATCACATGACAATGAGGATCACATAATCTAGAAGAGACCAAATCCTTCACAACAAAGTGTCACACCCTTGGGCATCAATAGCTCATTTCCACTTTTCTTATACATGCAGCACTGCCCTTTAATCTCTGTCCTGTGTAAATAGCACCTGAAATGCGAAGACGTTCTCTACTTCAAAGGGTAGCCTTTCAAAGGCGTAGTGTGCTTTATTAAGCAGGAGATGAGGGAGGAACTGAGTCTGACTGGTAGAGCATGGCCGTAGGCGTGAGATCCAAGTAAGCAAGACTAGGGTTTTACCAGTTGAGCTACTCGGCTATATATATGCAAAAGTACATGGCTGTGTCTATCCTAATCGAGGCACTCCTTATCTAGGATGTGCATGAGAAGTGATAAGAACATCAGAAAGGTCCATCAGAAAGCATAGCCGAGATAGTGGTAATGAAAGAGTCATGTGTTACATAAGGCATAAGAATGGAAGAGATGGAGATTAACGTGGGAACATAATGGGCAATGCTGACCGATATGGATAGATGAGATCTGTATCTTTTAGATCAGATCTTCCTTATGTCAACAAGTGCATGGGAAAGGAAAAAGAGAAAGAGAAAAGACTAAGTCCTTCTAATCGTGTGATATCTGATAAGATACTGGAGATTGCCGAGATAAGATAACTTCTGGCTTATCGAAAGCTTAATGGCTTGGGTTGTGCATCTATCCTGGTTCTTGCCATCACTTCTAGGTCTGAAGCATGGAAGTAACGAGCCGTTACAGCACCGACATCAGACATAATGATTCACATGAGTATTTAATCTCCGTTCTTCTTCTTTTCCATTACAGAAGGCACTGCCTTATTGGTTCCGAAGATCCTTGATACATGATGCATCTTTATGTTTACTTATCATCCAATGGCACATTATGCTCATATGGTACAATTTCCATGATTTATGCTTATGGTAGTTATGCCACAACATGTACATATAAAACTATGAATATATAAACCAGGTTGCTTTGCTGAGGATGACTCCTCAGTCAAAGTAACTTGGTGGTGCAGACTTAAAAGCCCCTGAGCCCTTTCCTTGCCCCTTTTCCTCACAAAGTCACTAGTTGGCTTTTTCATTTCAGTTTGTGCTTCCTTAGCTAGTTGTACCCTATAACCAAAGGGAACATGGCAATGTCTGTGACTTCTGCTTCTAACCTTTCTCAGTATCCCTGATAGTCAATCTGAATCTGAGTGGTATGGGTTATCTTTCCCGCTGAGTTATGGGTTCCATTGATGTTGATAACTGAGATTGAGTGGCAAAGATTTCTCATGGGTATGCGGTATTTCTCAGCCTATGACTTATTGATGAATGTGATGTTCACGCCACTATCTAGGAGGGCTTCTACCATGTTCCAGTCATAGTTCTTCTGATCAGGCAAGATTTGGATCTTGAGAGAGATCTCATCTTTTGTTCTGGCCGATCTGATATATAGTTCTTCCAGAAAAGGGGTTTCTTCCTTCTTGGTTTTAATACAAGAGGAATCAAGTATGTATGTGTGGTCCACACCATGCTCATCAAGAGACATCTCTGACCATGTATTGTAGTATGTGTCTGGTGAACTGGGTTCACTAGTGTCCATGGGGTCCAAGAAGAAATACTTATTATTGGCAAACCACTTTTCCAGTTTCAGTTTGCCTTCCCTTTTCCCTTTTGCTAGAAGGCCCTTCTTACAAAGTACTCCTGTATTTGATCAAATGTCTTCCCCTTGATCTCATTCCAGGGGTCTGACACTTGTGGAGTTTCATGGGCCACCTCCCATTGGGTTGCTCCTTCCATTTTCAGAGCACTTCTTTGTGGGCATGGTCTTGTGTGCAGGCAAAGGTGTAGTCTTGCTTAAGTGAAATGGAAAGACTTCTTCTACTTCTAAGGACGGCATGACATATTGGCCCTTTATGGAGGTGAAGTAAATCTAACACTATGAACTTCTGAGTGTGAGGGACCTTGACGTGGGACCAAGAAGACGCATAGCATAAAAGGGAAAGCATCCTTTGATATCCAGGGACTATACTGGGATCGAGTGAGCCCACTAATCTTTACAATCACTGTATTAGGTGAAAGTATCAAGTGAACAAGACTGGAGCTTTTGTAGCTCAGTCTCTACTTCTTATATACAGTGAGTGGGAGGCCATGTCCTGTCCTTATAAGTAAATACTTCTATCGTACCATTGTGGCTATCCTGTGGCCACATCAGTTGAGCATGTGTTCTCCCCATGTCCATCAAATGGAAGAGAAGGCTCAGCCTTCTATCTAACCTCATGGCAACCTCATGTGTCACTTCTAAGTCCTAGGATCAATCTATGATCTGATCTTCTTCATCTAAGGTCTAGCCACAATGGGATCTTCTTATAGAGATCTCAGATCTCCCTTTGGGTGGTGGAGATAGTGCGATCTCTCTTCTGTCCTTTGAAGGTTCTTCTAAGTGTCACTGATAAGATCAGAACTTGCAATCGTGCGATAAGATTCGGGGATTGCCGAGATAAGATAGGGTTATCGAAATCTAATCTTCTTCAGAATGCACCATTGTGCGGAAGTGATAACGATAGCGATCGTTATAGGAAGATAGCCTATCAAAGGCATAGAGTGCTTTTATCAAGCAGAGGAGTGAGGGGAACTGAGCCTGACTGGTAGAGCCCATGGTTTAGGTGAGAGATCTAAGTAAGCAAGACTGGGGTTTTGTCAGTCGAGCTCTTGGGCTTTATATATGCATAGTACATGGCTGTGTCTATCCTAATCAAGGCACCCCTTATCTAGGCTGTGTGTGAGAAGTGATAAGTATATCAGAAAGGTCCATCAGAAAGCATAGTGAAGATAACAGTAATTAAAAGAGCATGTGATGCATGAGGCATAAGAAGAGAAGAGACAGAGATGAATGTGAGAACATGATGGGCAGTGCTGACTGATATGGGTAGATGAGATCTGTATCTTAGATGAGATCTACTATATGTCAGCAAGTGCATGAGAAAGAAATGGGGAAAGGAGAAAATAGTTAAGTCCTTTGCAGTCATGCGATATCTGATAAGATACCGGAGATTGTCATGATAAGATAAGATAAGCTTCTGGCCTATCAAAGGTGTAATGGTTTGGGTTGAGCATCTAAGCTGGTTCTCACCATTGCTTCTAAGTCTGAAGTGTGAAAGTAATGAGCCATTACACCATACCCCTTCTGAGCTCAAGATTCCAGATCAAGCCTTGGAACTTCAAAGGATACTGTGCTGCAGTGTTTTTTGTAAGGGTTAAATAAGCTGAACTGATCATAGAAGGCTTCTCTTGTGTCAAGGTGGTGATTCTTTTTGTGGAAGCAGGGCATCTGCAGCATGGGTAAGATTCTTCTTTGGTTCCCATGTGCGATCTTCTTCTCTGTATCCTGCCCAGTGTATGAGGTATTCTCAACTATTTCTGCGTTTCCATGCATCTACAATGAAGTCCACTTCAAATTCTTCTTCCTGATCATCAGTAGTCAAGACAGGTCCTGGTTCTTTCACAGGCTGCCCTTCGAGTCTTTCCTTATAGGGTTTGACTCATGACACATTGACTATGGGATGGATTCTCATCAAGAGAGGGAGTCGTAGTTTTATGGCATTGCAGCCGATAACTTCTGTGATGGAGAAGGGGCCAAGCCACTTCTCAGATAACTTCTTTGACTGCTGTGTGAGGCAGAGGTTTTCAGTGGCCAGCAGTACTTGATCTCTGATCTTGTACTCTGGCACATTGCTTCTGTGTTTGTCTGCCTACAGAACCATGCACTTCTGCACCTTCTCAAGGTTTGCGGATGTTTCCACAAGGGTTTCTTCTATCCGCTATGCTAATGTGTCCGCAGTGGGGGCTTTGGAGGTTCCCAGTTCTATTCCCATGCAAGGGACATAGGTTCTGGTAACTTCAAAGGGTGACTTTTCGGTTGAGGCTTGCTGTTTTGCATTGTAGCTGAATTAGGCGATAGGGAGCCAATCTGACCAATCTTCTTGATGGTCATACATGAATAATTACAGATATTGTTGTAAATCTCAGTTGATCCTTTCTGTTTGACCATCTGTTTGGGGGCGTGCTGCCATAGAAAGCCGAGGGCATATTCCTAGGTGAGCATAGAGGTCCTTCATTACCTGCACAGTGAATTATGGTCCTCGGTCTGATACGATGGATTTAGGGATCCCATGATTTGTCCAGACACAAGTGAGATATAGCTTGGCTGTTTCGAGTACAGTGATGTCCTTCTTACATGGGATAAACTCTACTTCTTTGGAGAACCTGTCTACTACCATGAGGATAGAGTCATATAGCAATGAAACTGGAAGGTTGGTGATGAAATTGGCTGATATGTCTTCCCATAGCATATGAGCCAGTTCTATTGGTTGTAGCTTGCCGGCTGGTGGCTGGTTTCCCATTTTCATCTTCTGACAAGTATGGCATCTAGCCACATAGTCTTTGATCTGAACTGTCATTCTCAGCCAATAGTAGTGCCATTTGACAAGTTCTATCATCTTCTCATTCCCAGGGTGTCCTGCAACTGGGGTATTGTGGTGGAGTGTTATGAGGTCCATCCAATCTTCTTTTGTGACAAATATCTTGTCCTTCTTGAAAGGTCCTTCATCTGACAGCTGCCCTCTGTCTTCTTCTATTTTTTGTACTTCTGATTCTTTAATGGCAAGTATGTGACTTCAGATCTTATTCTTCATATGATCCCCATCATCTTTGATCCTAACCTGTCAGATCTTATCCAGGGTTATCAGGGTTATGCTCTGATTGTCTTCTTCTATCCCAATTGCGTGGTCTGGTCTTCAAGATAGTGCATCCGCTTTTACCATCTGAGTTCTGGGTTTGTGTACCCAGGTGTAGTCGAATCTGGAGAGGAATTGAGACCAACATGCTTGTCTCCCATTTAGGTTCTGCTTTTCCATGAACCATTTGAGGTTGGCATAGTCATTCCAGATTTCAAACTTGTGTTTGGCTCTTTCTAAGTGGTGTCGCCATTCTTCTAGTGCACAGATGACACTAAGCATTTCTTTGTCAAAGACTTGATAGTTTCTCTCTTCCGGTGTCATGGAGTGAGAGAGATATGCTATGGGGTGGAAAATGTTTTCCTTTTTGATCATCAGTACTGTACCTGTGGCGAAATGTGATGTATCCATTTCTACCTGGTACTCTGCTTCTTGATCTGGATAAGTGAGTACTGGTACTGTGGTGAACATCTTTGCTTCTTCTTCCTTCTCTTCTCAGTGAAAGTGGGTATCCTTCTTAAGGAGGTCATTGAGTGGATGCATGAATTGTACCATTCCTTTTACAAATCTTTGGTAGAAATTTGCCAAACTGAGGAATGTGTGGACTTGTTGCATTGTTTTAGAGGAAGGCCACTCAAGGATTGCTCCTACTTTTTCCTTTTCCATTTGGATCCCATCTTTTCCTACAATCATTCCTAGGAAGGGAACTTCTTCTACTCCGAAGGTACACTTTTCGGGTTTGGCGAAAAGGTTGTTT
This sequence comes from Fistulinella staudtii, assembly GCA_038094235.1. Taxonomy (NCBI): domain Eukaryota; kingdom Fungi; phylum Basidiomycota; class Agaricomycetes; order Boletales; family Boletaceae; genus Fistulinella; species Fistulinella staudtii. The sequence continues at coordinate 23,441 of JBBPTS010000128.1, read as the reverse complement.
GCTTCTAGCCGATGGAGGACTTCTTCTACAATTATATTGTGTTCTTCTTGTGTTCCTCTCTTTGTGAAGATTAGGAGGTTGTCAATGTATACTACCACCACATTATCTATATCTGTGAAGATCTCATTCATCATTACTTGGAAGGTGGAGGGTGAGTTCATGAGTCCAAAGTACATGACGAGTGGTTCAAAGGCACCTTTGAAGCATATGAAGGCTGCCTTCTATTCATCTCCTTCTTTGATTCAGATGTTATTGTAGCCCTGCCTGAGATCGATCTTCGTAAACCTTGTGGCCTCTTTAAGCTTTTCTACCAGAGATGCGATAGGGGGAAGGGGGTAGTTATTCCTGACAGTGTGTTCATTGAGGTATCTATAATCTTGTACCATCCTTTTTCATCCATCCTTCTTTGGGACAAAGAACATAGGGGAGGTCTGGGGGGACTTAGAAGGGCAGATATACCCCTTCTGAAGTTGATCTTCTAGGAAGGCTGATACTTCTTCCTGTTCCTTCACAGAGAGGGGAATGATCTTTCCCTTTCTTGGCACAAATGTTTCTTTTGGTTCTATTTCGTGGTCCCATGGCTTCCTGAGAGGCATTCTTTCTGACTCATGTCATAAGAACACCTTCAGCCATTTATGGAATCTGGAAGGGACTAGATCTTCTGGTTTAGCTTCTGTGGCTTCTTTCTTCTTTAGGGTGTTTCTTATGTCAAAGGCTGCCAAAGCATTGTTTTGTTCTTTTTCTTCACAATGTGCTAGCCAAGCACTTCTTTCTTGGAGAAGGAGACATGATCGCAGATGTTGCAAAACCGGCCTAGACCCTTGTCTTCCCGTGTTTCACACCTGTCATCCACACCTTCACCTCATGTTTGGCTAGATGCCTCACTATGAGTTCATGGTTCATTTCTATTTATACTATCGATGACATCATGGTCTGGACCACAACACGTTTCCTTATCTTTACCTCACCACTACTTATTGACATCATAGAACACTCTAGTCCGCCTCATGTACGCAGCATGTTGAGCCATACTCCCTCCTCATGTAGTGATGTCATATGGTCCGTGCCCTGTAGTAGATAGTATTTAATGGTAGCGATCCAGTCGTCAAAGCTCCCCAGCTTTGATAACTTGATCTTCACAACCCCTCAGAAGTCAGAAGCTCCTCTCACCTTTGCCCGGTTCAATATGAACATCAAGCGTGATACGACAACGAATAGAAGTCCTTCACTATTGAAGCAAGGTTCACCCCAATACGTCCTCAACCCATGTATAGGACTTCCCTACCTTCCGCTACGCCCGTTCCCCCCTTTATAGGATATAGAGGCTGATGTTCAGTGTACAACTAAGCGCGTGGTTGTCCGCTTCAGCAGACATCTCATCATCCTTATTTCTCCCATCTGCTAGTTTATTTCTGGGTTGTGGCGTTGTAGCCAGGTGAAACCTATGACCAGATCAAACTTGTGAAGATCTGTCATATCAGCCGTCACTTTTTCTCTATGTCCATCGAAGTCAATGATGATTTCCACCATATGGGTGATGTTGCCTGCAGAATTCTTGGTTCTGTCCATGTTGAACACTGGTATGGGTCATGTTAACTTCTTTATGGGTATTTGATGCTTCTGAACCCATCGTTCATCAATGAAGATAATGTTTGCTCTGCTGTTGAGTAGAGCTTTTCCTTTTATAAACTTCTTCTTGTCAGCTGATACTCCTAAGGTCATGACAATTTCATTTCCTTTGATTTGAGCTGATCTAGTGGTGAGGATCTCGGGGATTTGTTCTTCTGGTTCTTTTCTTCTTTGTTTAGGAGAATCAAACATGCATGTACCATGCTCTTCTTGAGCTGCCCCTGATGTGATACAATGTTCTTCTGGAATAAATATGTCAAGAACCTGTAGTTGTTCAAACTTATTGGCAAACTGAAGCCCCTTCTTCAGTTTGCTTGGCCTTTTCCCTTTTTGGCCCTTCTCAGGAAATACTCCTGCATCTGCTCCATGGACATTCCTCTTAAGTCCATAATGGAGTTGTTGATCTTCAGTTTTTCATCTGTGACCTCCCATGTGGTTGCTCCTTCTTTTCTGTCCTTCTTTTCCCCTCATATGCTTCTTTTTGCCTTGGGGCATTCTCTCTTGTGTTGTCCTCCTCCTCATCCACAACTTTCACAGCTGTTCTTTGGACTCTTTCAGTCCCTAGTGAAATGTCCGGTTTTGCCATAATTGTAGCAACTTGTGGGAGTAGATGAGGTGGCAGCCATCCTTTCTTCTTTTTGTCATTGGGGTTGTGCTCCCCATTTCTTCAGATTTGCTACCATTCAGAAAGCTTCTTGATTCTTTCCTATTTCTCTTATCTCATTGATCGTTTCTTCAATAGTACTCCTTCTTCTGTTGTTGTGGAACAGATCTTTCTTGATAAAGAAGTTTATGTTCTTCTCAAGTATCCGAACTCTGTGTCTGTCATCTACTTTGGCCTGGAGTTGTAGTGCCCTCTAGCAAGTGAGGAATTCATCAATGTCCATGTTTCCTTGCTCGAGTCTTTCCAAGTCTAGGACCATGGAGTCTTTTTGAAGCATGGGCATGAACATGCTTTCAAGTACCCTTGAGAAGTCTTCCCAGCTTTGGAAGCATGTCCTGTTTTTATTCATTTGGTTGAGTTCTGCCTTGGCCCAGCTTCCTACTTTCCTTCCTTTCATTCGAGAAAGTACTGCCACTAATCTTCTTTCTAGATCTGGCTTGGTCATTCTTCTGCCGTTTACCAGTATTGGTTGGCCTGAGGTGTCTAGAGTGTCCTTTATGAAGGTTTATTCATTTACTTTTATAAACGTCCTGATCTTCGTCTACCATTCTTCAAATTCTTTGGGGTTCCCTTTGAAATCACCAGGGTCAGCAAATACTTCTATTTTCCTGCTTCCTCCTCCTAGCTGAGCCCAAGAGAATGTTTCCAGAAGGTCTCTTGTTCTTTGTTCGGCTGTGGTGGCATGGTCATTAGCATCTCTTAATTGTTGCTCCATTAATCTTCCTGCATCTATCATAGTGTCTTTGTTGATGCGGCTTTGGATAGATTTGTTCTCTAGAGTGCCAATTTGTGCCATGAGAGTGTCAAAGTCTTGTTGGGAAAGGGTTGCCATTTCTTCTTGTAGGTGGGGGGGATTTTCTTCTTCTTGCACAAGTTTGTTGAACCTCTTAACAAACAGGGAATTCTATTTCCAGTACACAGGTTTGTGTCTCTTCTTCTTTACTTCCTCACTACCCTGAGGTTGCTTCTTCACATAAATCCATCCATGTCCCACATGTACTCTGGTACCTGTACTTGATAGAGTGGGGAGGATTCTTATGAGATCTCTGGGTCTCTTTTGTCCAGAGTAAGGAGGTCTGGTTCTTCGTTTCCAGAGAAGGGAATGGGGCCCCAGTTATCTTCTAAGGGCTGATGTTCTTCTTCATCGAGGTTGGCTCAGTTGGTGGCCATAGCATTCCAGTGCTGTTCTACCTCTCTTCTCCATTTCTCAGGATCCTGGTGTTCTTCAACCAGTTCTTCTTCATCAAAGGGGTGGGTGGGTTCTTCTTCTTCTTCTGGTGGCCTTTCAGGGGTGGCCTTTTCTTCTTCAGCTAGGAAGTACCATGAGATCTTTAAGGAGTAATCTAGCTCTGCTAGGTTCACTGCTATCTTCAGAGTGTGACTTCTCTTCAGGGATGAAGTCAGGAAGTTATTCCAGCTCATTAGGGTTATTAAGATGCTGAACGTGAGGGTGAGGAATACAAGGTTGATGATGATACTCATTTTGGTATGCTTCTTCTCTTCCTAGGGTTACTCCATATACTAGCGAGAATAGTTTGAACAGGAGTGGTGGGCTACTGTGTAGAGCCTCTTGGTTCCTTGGTAGTTGGTCACATGGTGGTTCTTTCACAAGTGACAGCCTTCTTGCAATATGGGCATGGTCTTGTGTGCAGGCAAAGGTGTAGTCTTGCTTAAGTGAAACGGAAAGACTTCTTCTACTTCTAAGGATGGCATGATGCATTGGCCCTTTATGGAGGATAGCCTATCAAAGGCGTAGAGTGCTTTTATCAAGCAGAGGAGTGAGGGGAACTGAGCCTGACTGGTAGAGCCTATGGTTTAGGTGAGAGATCTAAGTAAGCAAGACTGGGGTTTTGTCAGTCGAGCTCTTGGGCTTTATATATGCATAGTACATGGCTGTGTCTATCCTAATCAAGGCACCCCTTATCTAGGCTGTGTGTGAGAAGTGATAAATACATCAGAAAGGTCCATCAGAAAGCATAGCTAAGATAACACTAATTAAAAGAGTATATGATACGTGAGGCATAAGAAGAGAAGAGACAGAGATGAATGTGGGAACATGATGGGCAGTGCTGACCAATATGGGTAGATGAGATCTGTATCTTAGATGAGATCTACCATACGTCAGCGAGTACATGAGAAAGGAATGGGGAAAGGAGAAAATAGTTAAGTCCTTTGCAGTCATGCAATATCTGATAAGATACCAGAGATTGCCATGATAAGATAAGATAAGCTTCTGGCCTGTCAAAGGTGTAATGGTTTGGGTTAAGCATCTAAGCCAGTTCTCGTCATTGCTTCTAAGTCTGAAGTGTGAAAGTAACAAGCCATTACAGACTGATGTCTTTGCACCCCTGGCATTTTGGTTGCCTTTCTGGCATTCCTTCTTGTGTTTCCCACCCAGCCATTTGCATTCAGGGTAGGAGATCTTTGGCTTCAGACACTCTTTTAGGAGGTGTCCCATCTGCCCACAGTTGAAATATACCCCTTTGAGCTGGTTGGTGGGTGAGGAGTGTAACGGCTTGTTACTTTCATGCTTCAGACTTAGAAGCGATGGCAAGAACCGGCATAGATACACAACCCAAACCACTATGCTTTTGGCAAGCCAGAAGTGATCTCAGCAATCTCTGCTATCTGAAGCGAATCTAACTTCTTTAACTTCTGAGGAGCGTGGACACAACAATGTGGAGCAAGGGAGACGTGGACTAGAGTACACTGTGTGAAGGTTCTTCTGTGGACTGGGGTGCACCGTGAAATGTAGGCAACCACTCGCTAGTTGCAACGTGAATGTCAGCCTCTATATCCTATAAAGGGGGAAATGGAGCATAGCGAAGGAGGGACGGGGAGTCCTAGTCGTGAAAGAGTAGGGGTGGACTTTGCTTCAAGGAGTGAAGGACTTCTGTACGTCGTCTGTTCACGGTTTGATGTTTGTATCGAACCGGGCAAAGGTGGAGCTGTTCTGCGTCTGTCTTCAAGTGTAAAGATCAAGTTAACAAAGCTGGGGAGCTTTGCCACTGGATCGTTGCCATTAAATACTATCTACTACAAGGCACGGACTATATGACATCACTACATGAGAAGGAAGCATGTACTAGTATGCATACTACATGAGGCGGACTAGCGTGTTCTATGATGTCAATAAGTAGCGGTTAGGTAAAGATAAGGAAATGTGTAATGGTCCAGACCATGACGTTATCAATAGCATAAATAGAAACGAACCATGAACTCGCAGTGAGGCATTTCGCCAAACATGAGGTGAGGGCGTGGATGACAGCTTGTGAAGCGCGGGAAACCAAGGGGTTAGGCCGGATTCACAACACACCATGTGAAGGTTCTCCCTTATATAGAGGAAAGGACATCCTGTGTCAAGAGAGGAAAGCGTCCTTTGATATCCAGGGACTATACTGGGACCGAGTGAGCTACCTGGCAGCTTATCCACTTGTTAGGTGAAAGTTCCAAAGGTGAACAAGACTAGAGCTTCCATAGCTCAGTCTCTACTTCTTATATACAGTGAGTTGGAGGCTGTGTCCCGTCCTTATAAGTAAATACTTCTATCGTATGACTGTGGCTATCCAGAGGCCGCGTCAGTGTTCTTCTGATAAGGGAACATGTGTTGCCCTTATGTCCATCACAATGGAAGAGAAGGCTCTGTCTTCTATCTAACCTCATGGCAACCTCATGTGCCACTTCTCGACTTCTAAGTCCTAGGATCAATCTATAATCCGATCTTCTTCATCTAAGATCCAGCCATGATGGGATCTTCTTCTAGAGATCTCAGATCTCACTTCTGATGGTGGAGATAGTGCAGTCTCCCTTCTATCCTTCAAGGATTCTTCTAAGTGTCACTGATAAGATCAGGACTTGCAATCGTGCGATAAGATGTCGGAGATTGCCGAGATAAGATAAGATAAGATTGTCGAAATCTAATCTTTCTTCAGAGTGCGCTGTTGCATGTAAGTGATAACGATAGCGATCATTACACTATCTTATCAGATGCTGCATGATTGCAAAGGACTCAACCTTTCTCTTTTCTCTTTCCATTCCCATGCACTCGCTGACATAAGGAAGATCTGATCTAAGATACAGATCTCATCTACCCATATTGGTCAGCACTGTCCATTATGTTTCTCATGACTATCTCCGCTGCTTCTATTCTCATGCCTCATGTAACACATGCCTCTTTCATTACTGCTATCTCAGCTATGTCTTCTGATCGACCTTTCTGATGTTCTTATCACTTCTCATGCACAGCCTAGATAAGCTCTGCCTCAATTAGGATAGACACAGCCATGTACTTTTACATATATATAGCTGGGTAGCTCAACTGGCAAAACCCAGTCTTGCTTACTTGGATCTCATCCGCAAAGCCAGTGCTCTACCAGTCAGACTCAGTTCCCTCATCCCTCCTGCTGAATAAGCACCCTACGCCTTTGATAGGCTATCTCTCCCTCTGAAGTAACTTCGAAGATCAACCCTTGAAGTAGAAGAAAGTCTTCATGCTTCAAGGAGGAGGCTGCTGCAGTTCTTTGGGTGTAGGAGGGGGTTTTCTCCATTGCTTGACCAGTGTACATTCTGTATGCTTCGAAAGCTTTTCTGATCTTTTGGATTTGGGTCAATGTGGTGGAGATATAGAGGGAACAAGAATCCATCCTGAAGAGTTCCTGCCATATGTTATTGTTTACAGCTTGTTCTAAAAGAAGAACTCCATGCTCATTGGTCAAGTTGACATGGTTGTTGGCCACTTGCCATTTTGCCAGGAACATGTCAATATCATCTCTCCCTTGCTTCAGTTTGGTGATGTTCACCATTGCCCAGTTGCAGTGGAGCATTGGCTTCATTAACTCTTCAAACTCCTATTCAAAGTTGCCCTATGTCTTAAAGGATGTCCTTCCTTCTAGCAGCTTCTCCAATTCTGATTAGGCCCATGGGCCTCCCTTTTGGCCTTTGAGCCATGATAGCACCACCCTCATTCCTTCAATGAGTTTGATGTCATATTCTTGTTCTCCTGTGATCAGATTTATCTTATCCAAGCCATCGTTATATTTGGCTTTCACCAGGAAAAAGGGGTTGACTGGAGCCAGGATCTCATCTTGATCCACCATTCATCAAACTTGGCTTTTGATCTATTGTATTCCTCTGGATCTTTAAACACTTCTACTTTACTTCCACCAGTGCCCACTGACATGCTTGTCCATCGTTGTAATCCTGTGACAGTGAGGGCTTGGTCTCTTTGTTCAGTTAGATTCCTTATGGCCTGTGCCTGATTGTTCATTTCTCCAATGACAGCCTAGAGTTGGCCTTTGAGTGTGTTGAGTTGTTCTTCAATCAACATGATGAAGTGGGGGAAAAATTAAATGGATTTGGAGGGGTGGTTATCTCTGCACAGATACACAAGAGGTTTCTTTCAACCTTCTACTGACCCTTGGCCTTACTTCTTGGCCTTCTTTAGTAAGTATGAAGTGCAAAGGAGAGAGCGAGGATCTGATCTTGCTTTGAAAGTGTATGGGTAAGTCCTTCTTGCCTACTTCTTTCTCAGGCCTTCATCCATCTGAATTCCTATCTCCGATATGTCTCATTTCTCTCCTAAGGGTTTTGGTGGCTGGTGCCCTTCTTTCAGCTCCCTGATATAAGCTGTTCTGTCCCCACTGAACATATCTAGTGCTTCTGCTATACCATGAAGTTCCAATCCTTTTCCTACTGCTAAATCTACCAGGTACTCCATTTTCAAGATTAGGATTGATCCTTGTAGTTCCTCATAGAAGTTGGGGGCAGGAAGGTTTCAGTGCTGCCTTCTCTGTGCTTGTTTGACAAGGTCGTTGATGGATTGGATGAAGAGGTCAGCCTCTCTCTTGAACCTGGTGTAGGTTTCTTCTACCTCTGGGTTGAGGCACAGTTCCACTGTGGCAAATAGATCTAAGGGGGGAGTGGAAGAGATTGAGAAGTGTGAAGATGGCACTGGTCCTGTTAGTGCAAGTGACAAAGGTTACTTCTGAGGGACGTTACTTCTTTAATTGTCCTATTGTTGCAGCTTCTGGGTGGCCTTTAGTGAGGATGTTCTTATCGATGGTGAAGTGAGTAGTTTGAGAAAAGTGAAATGAAAAAGCCAGTCAATGACTTTTAAGTGACAAGGAGGATGGTAGTTCAAGTACTCGAAGCGACCAGTACAAGTCAACTGTCAAGTTTCTCAAACTGAGGAGTTATCCTCAGCAAAGAAACTCTTATATATTGAGGGCATAGTGTATGTACATGTTTGTGCATAATACCATAAATGTATTTCTAAAGGTCATACCATATGAGCATAATCCACTATTGGGCAATAAGTATAGCATGAGGGATACTCATGCATCAAGGGTCTTCAGAGCCAGTAAGACAGTGCCTTCTTTAATGGAAGAGAAGAAGAACAGAGATTAAATACTTGTGTTGATCATAGCTTCTGATGTCAGTGCCAGTTGCACAGGATGGAAATGAAAGAGCAGTGCCCCACATATTAGGAAAGAGGAAATGGGCTAGTGGTACCCAAGGGTGTGATACTTGTTGCAAAAGATTCGGTCTCATCTAGATCATGTGATCTTGTACAGTCATGTGATGAATCACATTGTTAGTCATGTGACCTGGCTTATATCAGTTGAAAGTGAAGAAACTTCTAAGTCTGCAGGACTTTATTGGATTTGTAACAGAGCACTGGCTGAAATAGAAAGACTTCTTCCTACTTCAAAGTGCAGAGTAGCCTTTCAAAGGCATAGTGTGCTGATTAAGCAGGGAGGTGAGGGGAACTGAGCCTGACTGGTAGAGCACCAACAGTGCAGGTGAGATCCAAGTAAACAAGACTGAGGTTTAGCCAGTAGAGCTCCTTGGGCTTATATAGGCCAAAGAAAGTATTGCACATGTTTGTGTAACTATCCTAATCAAGCACAAGCTTATCTGGGCTGTGCATGAGAAGCAATAAGTACATCAGAAGAGTCTATCAGAAAGACATAGCCTTGCATAGGTAAGGATGGAGATTAATAATACATATAGTTGTATAGCTATAGAATGGAAGAGTGGAAATAAGTGTGGGAACATACTGGACAGTGTTGACCAATGTGGTTATATGAGATCCAGATTAGGAGATCTGATCTGTCCACATGTCAACTAATATGTGAGAAAAGGAAAAGAGAAAGAGAAACAACTAAGTCCTTTAGATAAGATCAAGTCTTGTAATCATGCAGGATCTGATAAGATAATGGAGATTGCCAAGATAAGATAAGATCTGTGGCTTCTTCAAAGTGCTTGTCAAAAGTATAGTGGTTTGGGTTGGGCTTCAATGCCTGTCTTTGCCATCACTTCTAAGTCTGAAGTGTGAAAGGAACAAGCCATTACACCAGTAGTGCAGGTGAGATCCAAGTAAGTAAGACTAGAGGGCTTTTACTGCTAGCCCCACTACTTATATACATCTTCTGATGAGGCTGTGTATGACCTCATATGGTAAATACTGTATTGTACAACTGTGACTATCCAGGGGACACATCAGTGTCCTTCTGATATGAGTCTATGTTCTTAAGGCACAGTATATCAAATGGAAGGGAAGGTACTGCCTTCCTCTAACCTCATGGCAACCTCATGTGCCACTTCTAAGTCCTAGGATCAATCTATGATCCAATCTTCTTCATCTAAGATCTAACCATGATGGGATCTTCTTCTAGAGATCTCGAATCTCTCTTCAGGATGGTGGAGATAAGACAATCTCCTTTTTATCTATTGAGGATTCTTTTAAGTGTCACTGATAAGATCAGGATGTTGAAACAGAAAAGCCAATCAATGACTTTAAGCATTGGAAGAAGAGAACTAAGTTCAGGTACTTGAAGTGACCAATACAAGTCAACTGTCAAGTTACTCAAACTGAGGAGTTACCCTCAGTGGAGCAACCCTTATATATTGAGTTCATAATGTGTGTACATGTTTGTGCATACTTCTATAAACATATTTCTAAGAATCATACCATAAGAGCATAATGCACCATTGGGCAATAAGTAAGGTATGAGGCATACATGTGTATCAAGGGTTTGTTGGAACCAATAAGGCAGTGCCTTCTAAAATGGAAGAGAAGTAAACAGAGATTAAATAAGCATATAAAGAATACTTCTGATATCGGTGCCAATGCACAGGATGCAGGATGGAAATGAAGAGGCAGTGCCCCTTATGTATAGAAGGAAGGAATGGGCTAATGGTGCCCAAGGGTGCAACACTTGTCGCAAAGGGTTCAGGTCTCATCTAGGTCATGTGACCTTGCACTGTCATGTGATGAGTCACATGGTTAGTCACGTGACCTAGATTATATCAGTCAAAAGTGAGAGAAAATGTCTAAGTCAAAAGTGACTTTTAAGGATTCATAATAGATGTGCAATCATGTGAACATCTTTGGAGATTGCCATGATAAGATAAGATAGTCAATATCTAATCTTCAGGTTGCATCATTGCACCTTCCAAGTGATAACAATAGTGATTGTTACAGTCTCATCTATAACGGCTCATTACTTATGAGATCCCTAGATCCATTGTATCAGACCAAGGGCCACAATTCGCTGCACAGGTAATGAAAGATCTCTGTGCTTGCCTAGGAATATGTCCATGGCTCTCTATGGCAGCACACCCTCAGACAGATAGTCAAACAGAAAGGATCTGTTACGAATTCATAAAAGTCCCAGAGACTTAGACGTTTTTCTTTACTTTTGACTGATATAATCTAGGTCACATGACTAATAACGTGACTCATCACCTGACAATGAAGATCACATGATCTAGAAGAGACTGAATCTGTCGCGACAAGTGTCGCATCCTTGGGCACCACTAGCCCATTCCCTCTTTCCTTATACATAGGGTACTGCCCTTTTCATTTCTGTTATGAACCCAATAAAGTCTTGACAACTTAGACATTTCTTCCAGCTTTCGAATGACATAAGCCAGGTCACGTGACTAACCTCGTAACACATCACATGACGATGTAGGATCACATGATCCAGAAGAAACTGAATCCTTCATGACAAAGTGTCGCATCCTTGGGCACCACTAGCCCGTCTCTACTTTCCATATATGTGGGGCACTGCCCTTTCATTTCCACCCTGTGCAAGACACCGGCATCAGATGTAACGACATACATGAGTATTTAATCTCCGTACACTTCTCTTCCATTCCAGAAGGCACTGCCTTTAATAGGATCCAAAGACCCTTGATGCACAACGCATCCCCATGCTTACTTATCGCCCAATAGCGAATTATGCTCTTATGGTGTGATTCCCTGATTTACGCTTATGGTAGTTATGCCACAAACATGTACATACAATACTATGAATATATAAACCAGGCCGCTTTGCTGAGGACGACTCCTCAGTCAAAGTAGCTTGGTGGTGCAGACTCTAAAGCCCCTGAGCCCTTTACTCAGTTCCCTTCTCACAAAGTCCCTTAGTGGCTTTTTCGTTTCACTCTACTTTGACTACTCACTTCACCATTGATAAGAACATCTTTGCTGAAGGCCCCCCCCTAAGATAAGCTGCCATAGGACGATTAAAGAAGTAACGTCCCCAGAAGTATCCTTCGGAACCGTGCACTAATAGGACCAGTGCCATCCTCTCACTTTTCAATCTCCTCCACCCCCCCTACAGATCTCTTCGCCGAAGAACCGGCGCCACTCGATCCCGAGGTAGTAGCCTCACACCGGAAGTTCGATCAAGAGGCAGGCCTCTTCATCAAAAGTATCACCGACCTCATCAACCAAGCCCAGAAGAGGCAACACCGCAACCTTCCCACCCCCAGCTTCTACGAGGAGCTCCAAGGACCCTACCTGCTGCTCGAGATCGAGTACCTAGTAGAGAAGGCGGAAGAAACCAGATTAGATCTTCATGGTACTGCAGACATACTAGATACATACAGTGGGGATCGAACTGCCTTTCTGAAAGGCTTGAAGGAAGGGAAACTCGTAGGACCCTTAGGAGAGAGACGAGAAAGATCGGAGAGAGGAATTCAAATGGACGAAGGCCCGATAAAGAAGCGGGTAAGAAGGAACTACCCCTACACCTCCAAAGCAAGAGCAGATCCTCGCTCCCCCCTCTGCGCTTCTTATCTACTAAAGAAGGCCAAGAAGTAAGGCCTTGGGTCAGTAGGAGACTGAAAGAAGTCCCTCGCGTATCACAGCAGCGATAGCCACCCCCCCCCCTTAATAAAATTTCCCCCCTCTTTTCAAAAACATGTCGTACGAAGAACAGTTTGAAGCACTTCGAAACCAGATGCAGGCAATGGTCGAGGAGATGAACCTCCAAGCCCAGGCATTAAGAAAAATACAGGGAGAATGAGACCAAGCACAACAAGCCCTGGGCCTGGCCCTAGGAACAATGAATACCCCTCTGGCAGGAGGAAGCAAGATAGAAGCATTCAAAGACCCCAGGGAATATGACGGATCAAAAGCCAAATTTGACGAATGGTGGATCAAGATGAGATCCTGGCTATGATCAAACCCTTTCTTCCTGTTCAAAGCAAAATACAATGACAGAACGGATAAGATAAATCCGATTACCGGAGAACAGGAATACGAAGTGAAGTTGGTAGAAGGAATGAGAGTGGTACTCTCGTGCCTAAAGGGACAAAAGGGAGGTCCTTGGGCACAATCAGAATTGAAGAAACTCCTACAAGGGCGAACAACATTCAAAAACTGGGCGGAGTTCAAGGAAGAATTCGAAGGGCTGATGAAACCCATGTTACACCGAGATTAGGCCATGGTAAACATCACCAAGCTCTGACAAAGGCAGGACGACATAGATACGTTCCTCGCCAAATGGCAGGCGGCCAACAACCGGGCCAATCTGTCCGACGAACACGTAGTGGTTCTCCTCGAACAAGTGGTAAACGACGACATCCACCAGGAACTCTTCAGGACCGACAGTAGGTCCCTCTACATCGCCACCACCCTTACCCAGATATGAAAGATCGGGAAGGCATTTAAGGCCTATAGGATGTATACTGGCCAGAACATGGGGAAAATGTTCACCCCACACCAAAGGACCGCCGCCACCACCTCCTCTCTCCTAAAGCAGAACTTGCCCAAAGGGGCATGTTTCAACTGTGAACAGACGGGGCATCTACTGAAAGATTGCCCAAAACCAAAGATCTCTTGCCCCGAATGCAAATGGCTCGGAGGCAAACACAAGAAGGAATGCCGGAAAGGCAACTGTAATGCCAGGGGTGCAAAGATGTCAGAAGCCCCTGTAAGGAAGAATGCTCCAAGACAGGAAGGAGCAACGACGTGGGAAGTCACCGATGAAAACCCGCAAGTGTCGGACTCCTGGAATGAAATAAAGGGGAAGACGTTCGACCAAATGCAGGAGTACTTTGTACAGAGGGCTTTCCAACAAAAGGGAAAAGGAAAGGCGAATTGAAACCGGAAAACCAATTTGCCAATAATAAGTATTCTTTCTTGGAAGTAACGGACACATACGATACATGGTCAGAGGCGTCTCTTGATGAGCGCGGTGCAGACCAGAAATGCATGCTTGATTCCTCTTGCAATACCAAGGAAGAAAGAATACCCTTTCCAGAAGAACTTTTCACCAGATCGGCCAGGGTCAAAGACGAGATAGGCCTGAGGATACACATATCCCCTGATCAGAAGAACCATGACTGGAGCATGGTAGAAGCACTCCTAGATAGCGGGGCCAATGTAACCTTCATTGACAAAACATGGGCAGAGAAGCACCACATTCCCATGAGAAAGTTACGCCACCCCATCTCCGTCATCAACGTAGATGGCACTCATAACTCCGCAGGACAAATCACACACACAGCCCAAATCCAAATCGATTACCAAGGACATCGAGAAAGGATAGAGGCAGAAGTCATGGACATTGCCACGTTCCCCCTTGTAATAGAGTTCAATTGGCTGAAGAAGCATAACCCAGAGATCAACTGGAGATCTGGAGAATTAAAGTTTACACGCTGCCCTCACTCCTACCACATGCTGCAAGATAGAAGTGAATTCCTAGCCGCATGTGATAAGGAAGAACAAGATAATGCCTGGGCGGCATACCACATTCAGGCTACGATAGAAAACCCGAAAGAAGAAAAGAAGCGACCCGCACAACTGGTGCCCGCCTGCTTCCATCAATGGCTAAAGGTGTTTGAGGAAAAGGATTCCGAAAGAATGCCACTAAGAAAACCCTGGGATCACGCTATCGATCTCAAAGAAACCTTCACCCCAAAGAAATGGAAGCTGATCCCTTTGGGACCAAAAGAACAAGAGGAAGTATCGGCGTTCATAGACAAACAATTAAGAAAGGGGTATATCCACCCCTCTAAATCCCCCCAAACCTCGCCAGTCTTCTTCATCCCAAAGAAGGATGGACGAAAATGAATGGTACAGGACTACCAATATCTAAACGAACATATGGTTCGGAACAACTACCCGCTACCCCTCATTTCTCAGCTGGTAGATAAGCTCAAAGGAGCAAAGAAGTTTACGAAGATCGACCTCAGATGGGGTTACAATAACGTTCACATCAAGGAAGGAGATGAATGGAAGGCCGCATTCGTCTGTTTCAGAGGGGCCTTCGAACCCTTAGTCATGTACTTCAGGCTGTGCAATTCACCCTCCACCTTCCAGGCCATGATGAACGAAATCTTCGCAGATTCGGAAGACGTTGTGGTCGTCTATATCAACGATCTCCTCATATTCACGAAAATGGATTCCCAGGAGGAACATGACCGCATCGTGAAAGAAGTCCTGAAGAGGTTAGAAGAAAACAACCTCTTCACTAAACCAGAAAAATGCATGTTCTCCGTGGAAGAAGTGGAATTCCTCGGAATGACGGTGGGAAAAGATGGGATCAAGATGGATAATGAGAAGGTGGATGCCATACGGGCATGGCCGAAACCCAGGAACCTCCATGACATATGAAGCTTCCTAGGGCTAGTCAACTTCTACCACCGTTTCATCAAAGACTATGCATCCATCGCAAAACCCCTGACCTGCCTTACGAAAAAAGATCTGCCCTTTCAGTGGCAGTCAGAAGAACAAACCACCTTCGAAAGGCTCAAAGAAGCGTTCTCCACAGCCCCCATCTTAGCATTCCCAGATGATGAAAGGGAGTATAGATTACAGACGGACGCATCAGATTTCGCCACAGGGGCAATCCTGGAAACGAAAAAGGAAGATCGTTGGCATCCTGTAGCCTTCTTTTCTCACGCCCTCAATGACACCGAAAGAAACTATCCGATGTTCGACAAAGAAATGCTTAGTGTCATCAGGGCATTAGAGAAATGGCACCACTACCTAGAAGGAGCACGCTTCCAGTTCGAGATCTGGAACGACCATGCCAACTTACAGTGGTTCATGCAAAAGCAAGATCTCAACAGACGTCAGGCTCGATGGAGTCAGTATTTATCTAGATTCAACTATATTTGGGTTCACAAACCCAGAACAGCAATGGCCGCAGCAGACGCACTCTCCAGAAGAAGTGACCATGCAGAAGGAGTTGAAAACGATAACAAGGGAATTCAACTCATAACCCCGGATAAGATCCGTTTGACACACATCGAAGATGATGGGGATAGAATTCTAGACCAGATCCGATCGGAAACCCTACAACTTCGGGAATTGGAGGTCAACTCAATAGAAAACCAGGGAGCAGAGCTCTCAAACAATAGTGTCTTTAGGAAAGAAGGCAAAGTCTTCACACTGGAAAAGGTCCGAATGACGGTAATGACCACCCACCACGATACACCAGTGGCAGGACATCCAGGAGTGGAAAAGACAATGACCCTGATCCAGACACACTACTATTGGCCAGGAATGACCAAAGACATAAAAGAATACATGGCTCAATGCCACACCTGTCAAAAAATGAAAACAGGAAATACAGCTCCAGCCGGCAAGTTACAACCGCTGGAACTACCGAACATGCCATGGGAAGATGTCTCTGCCGACTTTCTCACAGATCTACCCATCTCCCAAGGCTATGACTCGGTGTTCGCCATCATGGATCAATTTTTTAAAGAAGTAGAATTCACCCCCTGTCACAAAAGCATTAGTGCGTTTGAAATTGCTAAACTCTATCTAGAGCGAGTTTGGACGAATCACGGACTTCCCCGAAGCATTGTATCAGATCGCGGCCCGCAATTTGCCGCACAAGTCATGAAAGATCTGTGCACATGCCTAGGAATAAAACCCCGCCTATCAATGGCATCACATCCGCAAATGGACGGACAGACGGAGCAAATCATCAGGGACCTACAGCAATACCTTCGGTTGTTCATCTGCGATCATCAGAACAACTGGAGTGAATGGCTGCCCATCACTCAATTCTCTTATAACTCGAAGAAGCAAGCTTCTTCCCAGAAAACCCCCTTCGAAGTCACACGGACCTATCCACCACGAATGGGAATAGAACCCGGTACTTCTAAAGCCCCAGCGGCAGACGAACTAGCTCAAAAGATTGAGCAAACCCTCGCGGAAACATCTGCTAATCTAGAAAAAGCCCAAGAGGCAATGAAAAAACAAGCCGACAAGCATCGATCTGACGCCCCTGAATACAAACTCGGCAATCAGGTGCTGCTTGCAACAGACAACCTCCGCTTGACACGGGAATCATGAAAAATGTCTGAGAAGTGGCTAGGCCCCTTCCAGATAACACAGATTATTGGCCAGAATGCCGTTAAACTACTCCTTCTGTCCTCCATCAAAATCCATCCAGTGGTAAACGTATCACGGATTAAACCATATAAGGAATGCCTTGACGGCCACCCTGTACAGAACCCAGGCCCAGTTCTAGTAACAGAGGACCGGGATGAAGAATATGAAGTTGATTTCATCGTTGATGCTCGCAAATGCTAGAACAGATGGGAATATCTGGTGCATTGGCACAGATACCTAGAAGAGGACTGCACTTGGGAACCCAAGAAGAATCTCACCCACGCCAAAGAGGCAATAGCGGAATTCCATGAAAAGAACCCCAAGCTCCACCTACACCAGTCGTTTTATGAAAATTTCGGCTTAGAAACCCCTTACAAAACTCTCTTTGTACGCGCTGTCACTTTCACATCCTGCCCAACCACCCATTAGGGTCTTCATTGGAACTTGAAGACCATGAGAAGGAGATGGTGTTACAAACCCAATAAAGTCTTGATGACTTAGACGTTTCTTCCAGCTTTCGAATGACATAAGCCAGGTCACGTGACTAACCTCGTGACACATCACATGACGATGTAGGATCACATGATCCAGAAGAAACCGAATCCTTCGCGACAAAGTGTCGCATCCTTGGGCACCACTAGCCCGTCTCTACTTTCCATATATGTGGGGCACTGCCCTTTCATTTCCACCCTGTGCAAGACACCAGCATCAGATGTAACGACATACATGAGTATTTAATCTCCGTACACTTCTCTTCCATTCCAGAAGGCACTGCCTTTAATAGGATCCAAAGACCCTTGATGCACAACACATCCCCATGCTTACTTATCGCCCAATAGCGAATTATGCTCTTATGGTGTGATTCCCTGATTTATGCTTATGGTAGTTATGCCACAAACATGTACATACAATACTATGAATATATAAACCAGGCCGCTTTGCTGAGGACGACTCCTCAGTCAAAGTAGCTTGGTGGTGCAGACTCTAAAGCCCCTGAGCCCTTTACTCAGTTCCCTTCTCACAAAGTCCCTTAGTGGCTTTTTCGTTTCAATTTCTGTCTTGTGCAATTGGCACTGAGACATCAGAAGTTTCACATACATGAGTATTTAATCTCTGTGTTACACTTCTCTTCCATTATAGAAGGCACTACCTTACTGGTTCTGAAGACCCTTGATGTACATGGCATCCATATGTTTACTTATTGTAACGATCGCAATTGTTATCACTTCTGCGCAACGGCGCACTCTGAAGAAGATTAGATTTCGACAATCTTATCTTATCTCGGCAATCTCCGACATCTTATCGCACGATTGCAAGTCCTGATCTTATCAGCGACACTTAGAAGAATCCTCGAAGAATAGAAGGGAGATCGCACTATCTCCACCACCAGAAGCGAGATCTGAGATCTCTAGAAGAAGATCCCATCGTGGTTGGATCTTAGATGAAGAAGATCGGATCATAGATTGATCCTAGGACTTAGAAGTGGCACATGAGGTTGCCATGAGGTTAGATAGAAGGCAAAGGCCTTCTCTTCCATTTGATGGACATGAGGAGAACACATGTTCCCTTATCAGAAGAACACTGACGCGGCCTCTGGATAGCCACAGTCATATGATAGAAGTATTTACTTATAAGGACCGGACACAGCCTCCCACTCACTGTATATAAGAAGTAGAGACTGAGCTACGGAAGCTCCAGTCTTGTTCACTTGATACTTTCACCTAATGCAGTGATTGTAAAGATTAGTGGGCTCACTGGATCCCAGTAAAGTCCCTGGACAACAAAGGATGCTTTCCCTTTGACGCTGTGCGTCCTTTCTCTTGGTCCACGTCAAGGTTCCTCGCACGCAGAAGATATCAGTGTTAGGTTCGCTTCACTTATCACCCAATGGCACATTAAGCACTTATGGTATGACTTTTACATTTTACACTTATAGTAATTATGCCACAACATGTACATACAAACTATGAATATATATACCAGGCTGCTTTGCTGAGGACAATTCCTCAGTTAAAGTAGTTTAGTGGTGCAGACCTCTAAAGTCAACATGTTACGAATCAATAAAAGTCTTGATGACTTAGATGATTTCTTTCGCTTTCCACTGATATAAGCCAGGTCACGTGACTAACAACATGACACATCACATGACAATGAAGATCACATAATCTAGATGAGACCGAATCCCTTGCGACAAGTGTTGCACCCTTGGGCACCACTAGTCCGTTTCCACCTTCCCTATACGTGGGGCACTGTCCTTTAATCTCCGTCCTGTACAACTAGCACCGACATCAGAAGTTACGACCTACACGAGTATTTAATCCCCGTTTACTTCTCTTCCATTTTAGAAGGCACTGCCTTTACAGGATCCGAAGACCCTTGATGCATGTTGCATCCTCATGTTATACTTATCGCCCAATGGCACATTATGCTTGTATGGTACGATTTCTTAAAATACGTTTATAGTAAGTTATGCCACAACATGTACATACATGCCCATGAATATATAAGCCGGGTCGCTCTGCTGAGGATGATTCCTCAGTTAGAGTAACTTGGCAGTACCGACTTAAAGTCAACTCTGAGTCCTCTACTTGACCTCTCCTCTTTGAAAGTCATTAGTTGGCTTTTCGTTTCACAACACACCCTGAGCTTCATTACTCAGTCCTCCCTACTCCTTCAAAGTCATTAGTTGACTTTTCCATTTCAGGATCAACCAAGATTTACAACAATATCTGCGGTTATTCATATGTGACCATCAAGAAGATTGGTCAGACTGGCTGCCTATCGCCCAATTCAGCTACAATGTGAAACAGCAAGCCTTGACCAAGAAGTCCCCCTTTGAAGTCACCAGAACCTATGCTCCTTGTATAGGGATAGAATCTGGAACCTCTAAAGCCCCCACTGCTGATGCTCTCACTTAGCAAATAGAAGACACCATCATGGAAACATCCACAAACCTTGAGAAGGCACAGAAGCATATGGTTCTGCAGGCAGACAAACATAAAAGTGATGTGCCTGAGTACAAGATCAGAGATCAAGGACTGCTGGCCACTGAAAACCTTAGCCTCACAAGGCAATCAAAGAAGCTCTCTGAGAAGTGGCTTGGACCCTTCTCTATCACAGAAGTCATCAGCTGCAATGCCATTAAACTATGACTCCCTCTCTCAATGAGAATCCATCCCATAGTCAACATGTCATGAGTCAAACCCTATAAGGAAAGACTCAAAGGACAGCCTGTGAAAGAACCAGGACCTGTCTTGACCACTAATGACTAGGAAGAATTTGAAGTTGACTTTATTGTAGATGCATGGAAATGCCACAATGGTTGGGAATACCTCATTCATTGGGCAGGATATAGAGAAGAAGATCGCATATGGGAACTAAAGAAGAATCTCACTCATACTGTGGACACCTTTGCCCATTTCCACGAAAAAAATCACCACCTTGATGTGAGAGAAGCCTTCTATGACAACTTCAGTCTATTTAACCCTTATGAAAAACACTGCAGCACAGTATCCTTTGAAGTTCCAAGGCTTGATCTGGAATCTTGAGCTCAGAAGAGGTATGGTGTAATGGCTTGTTACTTTCATGCTTCAGACTTAGAAGCAATTGTGACGAACATCCTTCCTCAACTATCAAAGGAGGATGATAAGATAAGAGATCTTATCTATGCAATAAGGATCGCCTTCAAAGGATATAATGATGGTTGCCTTCAGAGTTGCTCTTCTTACTTCAGAACCTTGTCAACTCTATCTTTTGTAAGGGCAAAGGGCAAGTGGTGGTGACAGGACTTGTACACTAATGAAGAAGGGGGGGGGGGGGGGGGTTGAGTAAGCAACTCCACTTAGCTACTGCCAGGAGTCTGACTGGTAGAGCACACTTGTCAGGTGTGAGATCCAAGTAAACAAGACTAGAGGGTATCTACCACTAGCCCTGCTACTTATATACATCTTCTGATGAGGCAGTGTATGGCCTCATGTGGTAAATATTATATCGTACCATTGTGACTATCCTGTGGCCACATCAGTGTTCTTCTGATAAGGGAACATGTGTTCTCCTCATGTCTATCAAATGGAAGAGAAGGCCCTGCCTTCTATCTAACCTCATAGTAACCTCATGTGCCACTTCTAAGTCCTAGGATCAATCTATGATCCAATCTTCTTCATCTAAGATCTAACCACAATGGGATCTTCTTCAAAAGATCTCAGATCTCACTTCTGGAGATAAGGTGGTCTCCCTTCTATCCTTTGAGGATTCTTTTAAGTGTCGCTGATAAGATCAGGACATGCAATCATGTAATAAGATTCGGAGATTGCCATGATAAGATAAGATAAGATTTGTCGGAATCTAATCTTTCTCATTGTGTGCCATTGCATGTGTAACGGCTCGCTACTTCCACGCTTCAGACTTAGAAGCCATGGCGAAGACCGGCATAGAAGCAACACCTCGCCCATTATGACTTTCCTCTTTTTCGGTTATCTTTAACCCCTATTGATGATCTTATCTTATCTCGGCAGTTCCCGGTATCTTATCAGATATCGCGCATCTGTGGGAAGGATCTTATCTGAAGGGACTTGGACTCTTTTCCTTTCTCTTTCGCACTCACTGACATATGGCGATCCGATCTGAAGATACAGATCTCATCTAACCATATCGGTCAGCACTGCCCAATTATGTTCTCACGTTCATCTCCGTTCCCTTCCATTCTATGCCTCATGTCATATATGCCTTATTAATTTCCGCTTTCTATTTTTACTATCTCGGCTATGCTTTTCTGATAGAACTCTTCTGATGTACTTATCGCTTCTCACGCACAGCCCAGATAAGCAGTGCCTCGATTAGGGTAGTTACACAGCCATGTACAGCCTCACACTATGCATATATAAACCCGAGGAACTTGGCTGGTAACCCCAGTCTTGTTCACCTCGGAACTTTTGCCTAACAAGCGGATAAGCAGCCAGGTAGCTCACTCGGTCCCAGTATAGTCCCTGGATATCAAAGGATGCTTTCCTCTTTTGACGCAGGACGTCCTTTCCTTTATATAAGGGAGAACCTTCGCACGGTGCACCCCAGTCCACAGAAGAACCCTTACACGGTGTACTCCAGTCCACGTCTCCCTTGCTCCACATAAGGTTCCTCGCACTCGCAAGTCCGAGTTGTTAGGTTCGCTTCAGCATGGAAGTGATAATGATAGCGATCATTACAGCAATGGCGAGAACTGGCATAGACACTTAACCCAAACCATTACATCTTTGAAAGGCCAGAAGATCTTATCTTATCTTATCTCAGCATTCTCCAGTATCTTATCAGATATCACATGTCTGCAAAGGACTTAACCATTTCTTTTTTCCTCTTTTCTTTTCTTGCACTCGCTGACATATGGAAGATCTCATCTAAGATACAGATCTCATCTAACCATATCAGTCAGCACTGCCCATTATGTTCTCACACTCATCTCCATTCGTCTTCTCTTCTTATACCTCATACCCTATATATTCTTTAATTACCATTATCTTGGCTATGTTTTCTGATGGAACTTTCTGATGGACTTATTGCTTCTCACGCACAGCCTAGATAAGCTCTGCCTCGATTAGGATAGACACAGCCATATATTTTGCCTATATAAACTCAAGGAGCTTGACTGGCAAAACCCCAGTCTTGCTTACTTGGATCTCTCACCTAAACTGTGGGCTCTACCAGTCAGGCTCAGTCCCTCCATCCCTCCTGCCTAATAAGCACCCTATGCCTTTGATAGGCTACTCCTTGAAGTCAGAAGAAGTCTTCTACTTCATCATCCTCTTTTGTTGTTCTTTTTCATTTCAGATGATAAGGAGGTGAGTGAGGATTGTGCACCAGTACCAGACATATCCAAAAATGTGTGCTTTGGGCTAGAAGATGAGCTGGAAGTACTGGAGTTATGTAAAATTCTCACACTATCCTGCACTGTGGTCCTCTGAGTATCAAACTCTGATGACATGATATCTTATGTGTTATGAACCCAGAAAAGTCCTGTGGACTTAGACGTTTCTCTTCGCTTTTGATTGATATAAGCCAGGTCACATGACTAACAATGTGACTCATCACATGACGATGAAGATCACATGATCTAGAAGAGACTCAATCCTTTGCGACAAGTGTTGCACCCTTAGGCATCATTAGCCTGTTCATGCTTTCCTTATACATGAGGCACTGCTCTTTTTAATTACCACTCCATGCAACTGGCACTGGCATCAGAAGCTACTCTACCACGACTATTTAATCTCTGCCCCTTCTCTTCCATTTCAGAAGGCACTGCCTTATTGGCTCCAAAGACCCTTGATGCATGTTGCATCCTTATGCTTTACTTATCGCCCAATGGCACATTATGCTCTTATGGTACGATCCCTAGATTTATGCTTATGGAATTATGCACAAACATGTACATACAATATGAACTCAATATATACAGTGACCTCAAAAACCCTTTCAATGTTTACCCTAACAGCAGTGCACTTCGCGCACTGC
>JBBPTS010000127.1:1947-19754 GCA_038094235.1 Fistulinella staudtii | reverse complement strand
GTTCAGTTCGCATAGTTCCAGCCCTGGAAGAAGTGTTTCACTGTCAAAATCCATTTTCAGAAATGGCAGAAATTAGAATACTCACTTGCATCAACTTTTCGAAGCGAGGAAAAACATGGGTTTGACTCGTTCTTTTTGTTTTGGCGTGAAAAAGAGGGACTGCAATACAATTCGAGTGTAAGCCAGCCAGTCAGAACTCACAAATTAATTGACCGCAATCAGGTTCGTGACATTGGTGTTCAACAGAATCATAACCCTAACCCTGGGCCGTGCGTACCAGCATCTCTGAATATGAATTTGTCTTCAATGCCGTCTGTTCAAGAGCAACCGTCTTCTGCTACTCCACCGCAAAATGTCTCTCATGCACTATTGCCGTTCTTGCGTCCGCAGTCACAAAACACCCTGACGCGCTTGTATCAGCGTCCGTCTTCATGCCTGTCGATTTTTCGGTAAGGCCTGCTGTCGCAACGGCTGGCCAAAAAACGAATTGCTGAAAGGTCTCAAGTTTACTCGGACCTCTAGAACGGCAATTAATCATGAACTTGCTATGGCTGGAAGGTGCAATTCCGATGAACACAATGGCGGCTTGGGTCTTGCCAGAGGGGAAAAAGTTGGTAGGCATTGGTTTGCATGCAAGCTCTGAATTGCTCAGAGTACCTCTTCAGACTGTATGACGACGCATTGGCGGAGATGGTCGGATTGCATATCATTCAAAATTCGACAGCGAAGCTGGTTCTCAACTCAACTTTTAAATCAAGTTTAAGGCAGGCCATCACAGGGGGGTGAGTGGTACAAATCTTTGATGATGTCGTCTGAAAGGCAATACCTAGGGGAACCACTGGTAGCTTTGGTGTATCAGCGGAAAAGGACGACAAACGACAACTCATCGCGATCGATACTCTCGATTCATATGCCTTGGAAAGGTGGGAGGCAAGTATCTAAATCCAAATTCCCCTCTACACTCGCTTTATGTCGCTTGTTTAGACCATTCTTCACTATATGGTATCATCTGGCCAGGGTCAACTTCCAACAAAACCCTCGCAAGGCGTTCTGTATCTGCTCCAGCGTAGTGAGCTAATGAAGAGTGTGCAGTAAGTCTTTAATTAAGTTACACAGTAATCATAGCGCACAATGATCAGTGGCTCTCCCCTTCAAATCACATCTTCAGGATTCCAATTTCTTCTCCATTCACCCCATGATCAATTATGGAGCCTCTTACTACAGTACTTGCACATGGCTGAAGTAAGTGCAAATGTGCGTCCTCGTCTTCTGACAATATGCATATGGCACTAGGAAAGACAAATGGATCTTGTGGAAGTTCTCAGCTTCCTCTTCATGCTTTCGACCATGGAACTCGGACGCGTGAGTGGTACTGTTCTGGTTCGCTGCTAACGTTAGTGAATGTCGCTTTAATACGCTGCACAGGAATACTCTACGGACCCCCTGAGTGAAACGCAAAAGGCGATGCTGGAAGACCTTCGAGATTACGGACTAGTGTGGCAAAGAAAGGTATAGCTGTCCGCCCTTCCTCACGGAATTACCTCATTTGAAATCTCAGGCGTCATCCAAACGTTTCAGTCCTACCCGTTTGGCCACCACGCTTACCTCTCTTTCGCCACCGTTACCCACTTCGAGTACTTCGGGGACTGCTCGGCCGAGCAGCGGAACTACTGTCGCGTTGACATCAGGGGCAGGACAGCAGGGGTTTATCGTATTGGAGACGAACTACAGGATATATGCCTATACTGGTGAAGCGGGTTCACTGCAGATTTCTCTGATCGTTCTTATGCTTTCACCTACAGACAACCCCCTTGAAATCGCTGTCTTGAACTTGTTTATCACAATGAAATACCGTTTTCCAAACTTGGTTGTTGGCATGCTCACACGTGAAAGTGTGCGGAAAGCGTTGAGCAATGGTATCTCCGCTGACCAGGTACGTTAATAATTTATTCCGAGTCATCTGCACATGTTAGCGAATGTGATATTCTAGATCATCAGTTATCTTACAACACACGCTCATCCCCAAATGCGGAAGAATGTAATGTGCTCACTATCTGCGTCTCCGTGTCCCCCACTCATGTACGTCACGGATGCAGAATCCGCTTTTACCTGTGACGGTACAAGACCAAATACGGTTATGGGAACTGGAAAGGAACCGCCTCAAATCTGCGGAAGGTCCGTTTGTGCCGTATCGCATGTCTGCGGAGTGAACATGTGTGTTTTGATCCATTCACCAGGCTTCCTCTACAAAGACTTCGCTTCGCAAGCCGATTATGAATACGTATTGTCATATGCCAAGCAGTTGGGGGTTGTCCTGTGGGAAAACGCTGTGAAACGGGCATTCTTTGGAACCCTCGAGGGTCACGCAAACATTAGGGGGTTCATCGAAAGACGGACTGGTGGGGGCTGACGGCAGGCGCTGCCGTGGTTCTATCAAGTGGATATAATTTGTATGTATGAGGCTTTCCAATTAACCCAAATCCTAGCGCGAATAAGTTCTGACCGAGGGCTTGACCGGTGGCACTTTTCCAAGTGACTATTACATAATATAATTTGTTTGGCAGGATACAGGCTGTGTAGTGTATATTACGTAACGAAAGACGGTAGCTCCGACTCCAATCTAGCTAGGTACTGAGGTCATGAGTCATTACAAAAAATAGCCCAAATCATAATTAGTTACGTGCACGCTGGAATGCCCGCTCCTCATGCTACCATGGGTGCTGTGTTCTCTTCTTCCCGGCACAAAATGAAGCCACCTTCGTAACCGATGGCGTGCTCTTCCGTTGCAGTGTCACGCCAGCGGCCAATAAGACTCCGCTCATGGACGTAACCTTTGAATATCCATCGGCCCATGTTTTCGTATTGATTGTGCATCTGATCCATGTGGGATAAGCCTCTGGAAAAAGAAATCGAACAAACGAACAAGACACTTTGTTACGTACCGGAATGCGAAGCAAGACCACTAGACCATCCCAAGGCCGGACACGCCCAATGTATGAATGATAGCCCCAAGCTTCTCCCTGCCTTTCGCACGTCTATATCATCCCCCCGACGATGGGTGGATGAATAGGCAAGCGAGTGAGTGGACGAGTCACAAAAAGGGGTCAAACACCCGCCTACCTGGCCAGTGATGATGATATCTTGCACGCCACTCGGCAATTCTTCAACATAGTCAGCGTATTCGTCCTCGTCCCCATCCTCCTGTTGCATAGCTGCATCCGGGTCGTCCGGACGGTACCACTCGCGACTCGGTCCGCTAGAGAGTCGTTGGCAGGCCTTGGTCGAATAAGGGGACCGACTTCCGGGGTGATAAGTCTCGTACCACGTATGCTTGCCCGTACTTGGATCATAAATTTCCAGCCCGTCCTGCGTGTCATGCGGAAATAGATCATGAGCACCACGAGAACAGAATGTTAACTCATGACTCACCGAACGGCGGGTAAATTCCATATCTCGAGGAAGCCAGGCACCAAAGATGTCTTCCCCGAGACCGTCGCTACGGAGCGGAGCGGTGAGGGGCTCGTTGAAAGACAAGCAGTGGTGCTCCTCGAAGAAACAAGAGATCCTTTCCTGGGATGAATTGACGCTCGTCGCAGGAATACGCCGATCCTTGACAGCATTGAAGTATGCATACACATCAGGAACCTGCATAAAGTGATATGAGCACCAATATAGGAAATGCTACATGCGGTGGACCCACAAAGATACGACCGGTCCAGTTGCCAATCAATGTTCCGAGGGGATAAATGATACCTTTCAGGGGTCGCTCCACTGCCGATGGAGTGTGACATGCCACCAAGCGAAACCAGTCTCTATCAAGCCGTTCACTACAAACCTGGTTGTGTTGAAACAAACGAGTACGGGTGTAATAATGAAATTCTACGACATCCTCTTGTGTCAGTGCGGGGGCCCCAAGATTTCGTGTGGGCACATCTGCCCGTGTGGCCGGGAGAAGTTCGATACGGGTGGGCAGCGGTAGCATGTCCAGACAGACTTCATGTCGCACGAGGAAGTTTAGAAGTGCTGCGGACGTGATCGGTGGTACCGCAAGCTTGAGTTTATGACCAAGGTACTCAATCCGAGTGACAAGTGGAGCGGGGCCGGAGAATCCAGCAATATTGTCATGTTCGTCGCATATTGGAAGATAGAAATACGAATCGGGTGCAAAAACAGATGGATACTGGAGTCGAAGTTTGAGCATGTGCATCGAAGCAGGCATCACTACCCCCTACCTGGTAACCACGGACTATGAAGGGAACCATAGCATTCATGAGGCTAGTGCGTGCTGACAGAGGTTCCTCCATGAGCCTCTCTGGGTATCTATCAG
The DNA here is from genome assembly GCA_038094235.1 of Fistulinella staudtii. Classification (NCBI taxonomy): domain Eukaryota; kingdom Fungi; phylum Basidiomycota; class Agaricomycetes; order Boletales; family Boletaceae; genus Fistulinella; species Fistulinella staudtii. Next base: position 15,427 of record JBBPTS010000127.1, on the reverse strand, counting down.
ACGAAGCAGAGGGGAGAAGCGGATACAACATGCCTTTAGTGCTCGTCATCCAAAGAAGCCATACGGCCAGGGACGTATCTTCTAGATCCGATAGGTATGACATGGAGTGGATGGTATTCGTTGACAAGGAAGAACTCCTCGGACGTACAACACCGACAACCCAGTCAGCCAAATTCGCCCAAACGCAGAGTTGCTCTATATTTCGACCATCGTTCTCCAGCAACATCAAATAGGCTTTCCATAGGAGTTCGCGATTGAGATGCGGAGATGGCCTGCCATGCTTGATGTGATGGAGCGCGACAAAGCGGCTACGAAGTTCATGGGCAAGGCATTGGGAGGAAGTCCACTTAGGAGTTAGTCGGCGTTCCAGGGCTTGACAATCGAACTTTTGTCGAAAGATGCGCGCGTACAGCCCACTGTTATTGTCCACGGAAAGGTGATTGTAGAGCGTGCGGCATGTGAGCAAGAGCGAAAAGAGACTTGTGGGTGGCCCCAAGAACGGGTCAATGCTAGCATGCAATACAATGTCATCGAGGATGGAAGGGAAATGTATGGCAAGTCTCTCGAAGGTGGAGGATGGGCGTGTCATGGGGAATGCGGGAGGCGAGGGAAGGGGAATTGGAACGACGGGGCGGCAGCGGGGATGTTTTATTTGAGTTGGCCTTGAAAATACCTGAATCGGAGCGAATATGATGATAATCTGCCTACGGTGTTGATCGCCGCGAGCTTCTCATCATCGCCGCGCCATCGGGAGAGGCCTCTGAATGAGCAGAGCATTACGAAAGAGTGGGCATGGCAGTCCCTGAAACGAGGTTAGCGCAGGCAGAAGGTAACGGATGAGACGTACTTTTTGCGAGATCTCTCGACAGTCTCTTGTTTTCTGGGGTCCATAACCGCAACCCTGCTTATGTTTCGTGTCAGAAACTGACTGCTCCACTCACTTCACCAAGTTGCCAAATAAGGAAGGCCTCTCCCAAGTAGTCTCATACTCGCCACCGCACATATCGTACAGCCTGGCGGCGCTCATATCACCCCGTTGTCCGTGCAGAACATCGCACACGGGTCCCGGGTCCTCGCATCACCCCGTCAGAGATGGCACACCTTCATATCCGCGCCGCCTATACATGCCGCGGATTGCCGCATCCATCTCGCCACAGGCACCGGGAAACACATTTCATTTCTCGCGTTTCCATTGGAAGGTCGTCAAGTCACTCACACGACAGCAAGGCCTAACGCAATTTGTCCCTCCAGGACGACGTTGACCAGTCCGGCTGAGTAGTCGCGCCAGACCATGGGTGCCGGGCCTGCACTGTTTCAGCACCTTATTTGCACAATGACGTTTGCCCGAATTTGCCATTCGGGTGGCGGGGCGGGCAACTCTATCAACAACGGCTCTTTCACGGACTCGATTGGGTCGGTTCGTGCGAATACTCACGGTGCAAATTCTATCTCACGTCTATCTCCCGTCATGTGTTGTGAGCTTTACCTTTTACATACCCCAAGTGGAAATTTGCGAAACCGTTGCTTGGGTTTGAATTGACACATCTGAACAGGGGCGAAGCTCGTGCGTATAGCTCTCCATGTTTCTTTTTTTTTCCGTGGAGCGATTGCGCGCGCATATTGATGGCAGGGCCGTTAATAATTGCAAATGTCCAGAACTCGGTTCACACCTCGCCGATGTAAACGGCCACGAGTACTGTCGGGATGTCATAAGCACAACTGCGCGCCAGGGGGCAAATACCCATTGATATGAATGCAACCGTTGGATGTAGACATGTTGATGGCATAATTGTACCCCAAACAAAGCTAACCCCATCTTGTGGCCAACACGTGGGTAAGTGGTCGAATGTGAGCTTTACGCGCACCCCTCGAATAGTCCTAGACTGTGGGCCACTCGGAGGTCCATGTCGGCAGCGCGTGGGATGGGGCTTATAAAGGCAGTTGTAGCGCCACTGCTAATACGGGGTGTGACAGAGGCGAGCTGCGCCCCATGGCAAACACAGAGCCTCTAGAATAGAAACTGAAGAAGCAGCCTGAGAAAAGCCCCAGTGATTGCATCCCTGACGGTATGTTGTATGAATCAGCCCCAACATTGGTCTGTTGTCTCCGAGAACCCCGTCGCTAGCATGAACCCTTGAACATATGAACCGTTGTTACAATGCAAACATGCGCGGGATTCTAACATGCATCTTACTCGAATCAGCAAACCTCCAGATACATAGTTCGATATGGAATATTCTCGCGATTTACCTACTCTTTACAAGATTCTATTTCGAAAGAGGGAGCGGATCGCGAATGGAACTGAATGGATAGTCTCAGGAGCTCTTAGTCTGTAAACATTCGCTCCGCTCGAATTTCGGTCGATTGCGACATGTTGGTGGTATAACATGAACCGTATCCAATCAGTGTTCATGATCGTCGCCTATGCAAATCAACACACTTGCCAGGTGACGCCACTCAGGCCTCAGGACTAATGCGACACTTTTCTGATCTCGTATGTCGGGTGGACTTGGAAACCGCTGTGGTCAACGAGACTCCCATGCATATTGTCAAATTACGAGTTTTTAATTTCCATGAACACAACCCCGATGCATCGCAAGATTAGGTTCACGAAGTTGCCAAGAAGCGCGGGTTTCCGGCCATAATTTTGGCTGCTCCCCAAAATATTGAGGGTAATAATTTGTCTAAGGAATCAATCAGTCATGACGGCTTGGTCAACCAGTGAGAAAAGTTGAGTTCGAACAGAAATTGGGTTCTCTTGCAACTTTGACTTCTCTGCCACTGGAATCGATATATATGTGCATATAAGGTGACTTCACCGCTATGTGTAACTGAAACTGGACGAATTTCTGCCCCGACTGGTGTAAATTACAACAGAACCTGGGCTGATTCACACACCTTTCGGATAGAACATCTCGACAGAGTCCCAGCGGACGGGGATGCTCGGCGAACAGAGTGCCACATCTTGTGCGAAACGGGCATTGACCGTCCCGTCACGGATGCGACTCGCATGCTTTGCAGGCGGGGCAATGCCATATGTGACGCGATTTAAGCTGGGAAGCGATCTGAGTCAGGTAAGCCCGTTCCCAGCACTCCTAGCATCGTTGGGGGACGCAAATTCATGTGCCTAAGTCAACCGTATCTTCAAGACCATACTGACTCTGGATTGTTCGTTTTGAACTGACAAGGTGTAGGAGGGAGTATCCGGGGATCTTTACCGTCGATGAATTGGCGGATGCGGCAGGTCCATGCCCCAACATCTGGAGTGCACCGTTCTAAATCCTCAATTGATATACCCGTTCAAGTCCACGCCTCCGCCTTCGGACGAGCGTCTTTTACTGACCTCATGATCTACAGTGCAACTTGTCACCTAGTAACCGAGACGTTCCTAACAAGTTAATTCAGGGCCCTACAATGAACCGTACCTTTGACTGGTACAACACTAACGGTGCCAGGCTCGGGCAAGGTACCTGACGGGTTTGTTCGTTTTCAAAAGGCAGGGCCAAGGCCAGCAAGTGTCGTACAGCAACGACTTGTGTGGCCATGGGACTTCCATGTTAGTCATGATCAGCGACCTGTAATTTTAAACCTGAAAAGAAACTTACCGGCTACAGGCCGGGCCATAACTTGCAGTGTCAGCCTGAGATAGCTACAGTCAGGACCCTTGGTCTCGCGTCAGGGAACAATATCGTATTTTCTGCGGAAGTGATTATTCTTGTTCACTCGCGGCACAACTTCGATATTTAATTAGGTTGAACACCAACACACTGCGACTCATTTTGGATTTATGCACATTTCGTCCAACAATCAAATGATGACATCTCACATTTCTCCATTACAGCAGAGATTGTTAGGCATTGAGCAAGGATAATACAGCATGTGACAAAGTAGAGATATAGGGATCTTCTGAGATAGTTATATTCGAGTACTACAAAAAAACTTTCAGTAAATCAAGGTTCAACGGTATGGATACTCGTTGCGCCAGCATGGATCAGACATCCAAAGGAAGGCCCTTTTCGGCCCGCATCGCACCGACCCCCGCTTCCCGCCCAGCGCACCATACGATGGCCCACGCTTGGCACATGCTTTTGGGTTCACATGACCGAGGGGGAATATAAGCGTTCCGCATTGGGGGAGTACTCCAAGGAGGGTGCTAGAGTGGAGACTGCGAATAAACGGAACACTTCATCATACCAAGTGGCGCGCCGGAACAACTTGAGCCAATCGAAATCAGAACTTACCGGTTCAACTGATCCATCATCAATCCTAGTATCAACGAAGTATCACCTAATTGGACAAAACGTCAGCACTGAACGCAACTAGGGAATTCCAGTCAAGGATGAAAATATCAGACAAAATGGCACTGGCAAGTACACTGTGCACTCCGAAGAGTGCTGTTCGTTGCGAACGAACTGCTCTATTCCTCGGCATGGTCGTGTAAGACGGGGAAGAGAATAAAGTCATCACATAGAAAAAGAAAAAGTAAAGTAAAGTGATACTCACGAAGTTCGCAATGAAGGATGGTTGGGATCGCATGAAAAAATTTATAGGCAGCATGATGTGGCCGTGTTTGGTAATGGTCTGTGCGGGTGATTATGTAATACCCATATAAGCTTTTAGTCGCCTGTAATACACCAAACTTCGACGACGACGACGACGACCCGGACCCCTCAATATCGCAACCCGTATGGCTACAGTAGACTCTCCGACATATTTATCGGACAGCCAAGATCGCCGAAGGCAGGATACACCGGATATCATTGACGTCGATGCCCTTGATGCAAGCGAAATTCTCTATGTAGGTTCGGCGCAACCGAGGCAGAGGAGGCGTGTTAGTGAGGATGGAAGGGCAGTCCCGGTGGACAGGGAAGTCATTCATGTCACTGACAGTGAAGATGAGAACGAAATTCAATTCATCGGCCACAACCCCGGTCGACTACAACCCCCACCTAGTGAGCTTTACCTGCTAGGACTATGCCACACCCGTTAACACCGATAAAAGTCAGACGAGATCGCATATTTTCCCCTCCGCCTCCTCTGGAGGCTGGTGTCGTTCCCCCTGTACCGCGGATTCCCCAAAGATTCCTGGCATTACGCCCTCGTCCACCATCTGGACTTGTTATTCCCAGCGAAGATCCCCTTCCATTCGAGGCAAATTTATTACCTCCATCTACCCCAGAACAACCACTTCCGATTGCTGCTGCACCATCTCATCATCTTCCGTCCATGGGCTTTGGTGGCGCGTTACTGGCTGGTGTGCGGCGAATCGTAGGCCCTTACGATACTTCACAACCGTCTGAACCTCGTAATGGCTGGGGCATTTCCGGTTCAATTTTTATGCGATGGGATCCTATCGAGCTCGTAGGCGAAGGCGACGATCTACTGGATGAAATTGGTTTTATGAGCGAGGACAACCACTTCGGCGTTGGTGGAGTGAGAAATCAAATCGAGCGAGCATTCAAACAACGCGGGCGCGAGGGTCAAGGGGAACCGGATTATAGACCAGAATACACCCATCCAGACCAGCCATTACCTGGGTTCACACACGATTTCTCCTCATCTCCCTCTGCTACGGATGAGGGCACTCTTTCTCATGCTGCGAGCAGTAGTGGAACCCGATTCGAGGTCACCCTAATCTGTGCCGCCTGCCGTGATCCCCTGATCCTTGGAGCTTCCGATGTTGGGATAGATCGCGCTAAACGGAAGCTGTGGGGCTTGCGTTGCGGCCACCTCCTCGATGGAAAATGTGTTGAGAAGTTGATGGAACCCACGCCACCAACTTCTGAACCCATCGAGCCAAGCACCTGGGGAATGGCCGAGTCTCCCCCATCATCAAGTCAAGATACAGTCGGCTCTGATCCTGGTCTGATGCGGTCGCGATTACGCCCACGTCGCGGAATGCTAGGGTCATGTCGTTCGTCTTCTCACTCGTTGCCCGCCAGTACCTCGAGCGGTCGCCGTACTGCTCCAACGAAGGCGCAGACGAATCAACGGAGCAATCGCAAGGGTAAAGGAAAGATGAAGGTCCCTGCTATAGAAGCAGTGCATGAGTGGAAATGCCCAGTTAGTGGGTGTGGACGTGCCCATTTCAGCTTGCTAGTGGACGGACGATGGACGATGGATGAGAAAAGAGGACCTGTTGCAGTATTCGTATGATCAAGCCTGGTGCGCATTGTGTGTTGCGTCTGGAATTCCGTCTTGTTATGTTGCATGGTGTTGCTTTGTATAGCATAAGTTATATCACTCATTGTAGCGTCAGTTGATCCTTGGTCCTTTATAACTTGCACTTTACACACTCTGAAGCCACTTGATATTGTGCCATTACTTCAGGGTTTCGCCTGCACTACTAGGTGAGTTGGTCATTTGTGCTGTTTTTGCATACGAATTTGTTTGCCGGCTGTTCTCACGAGCAGGAAACAATCCACTTAGCTTGGGCGCTGCGACGATGGCATCAAGTTCAACTCAAGCGTCGAAACTGATTCACCTTCATCCCTATGTCAATGTCTCAACTCTCGACCATCACACGCGTCTAAAGCTCAAGCGTCAGTGAGGCTTGCTCAACGTCATTGGCGGGCTTCGACGCCTTAGGGACTGTATGTGGAGGAAACGCACATACAGACTCGTGCTCTGCTTCGGATGTTCCGATTTTCTTAGGCTCCAAGTTGCACATTCTGGCATGCCACCTGCACACGTACAGATGCCTTCATGGCCAGCATGTGAAACAGTGAGCTCATCAAGATCCAATTTGGTGCCGTTCCAACCTTCTTTTTTTCCACGTAGCAGGAGCATGCCATCTAGCGCGGCCCAACCCTGAGCTCCAGCTTGCCGCAAACGTGTTTTGCTGGAGATAGCCCCACCCCCACCCCGCCCCACGGCCCACGGGGTGAGGTATGTCGTTATACTCCTGTGAAAACTCAGGCTCATGCTGTAGATGTGGGCGTATGAACGCGGAGTGGTGCTTCATGTTCCTAGCGAGGGGCCCAGCCCATCGCCCGCGGCCAAAAGCCTGCCCGTCCTGTACTCTGTGGCCATGGGTGGCTGACATATCATTCATCCTGTTGTCATACACGGTGGCCGAAGACCGATGCTCCAGTTGTAAACAGTCGAACCCTGGAATCCTGACGTGGCACATAACTAGATAGGTTACATGGGTGTATATGATAGTCCTTACTCTTTAAATTCAGTTGATTTCCCATACGGGATGTAAGTGCAATCCAGTGCAAAGTTGTATTGCCCACCGATGGAAACCCCCTTTTTATAGGGAAATGATTTATTGGAGATAGGTACAGGTTTGGACAAATAACCTGTAACATAGTTGTAGTGGTGTGCATGGAGTGGAGTGGCTCAGATTGGATCCTCCCCCACCCTTTATTTATAACCATAAAATCTAGCAAACGGACGGCTTTCACCTTTCGCAAGAGGGTGAATGGGAGCAGGCAAGTATGCGAATCATACACATGCTTGAGTGTGGGCAAGGAAACATGAGTATTGACGAGAGGGAGGGAGAAATCTCCGCTGTTGCGGTAGGCGTCTAATGTCCTTTTCTATGTGAGAGGTTAGTGCGTATGCTGAAACCCTTGGTTTCGTGTCGTTTTTGCAAACCTGTCTTTACTTTGAGGCCTTGCCCTGGACATGCTAATACCCATGCGCTCCGTCATCCTACTGATTTCCTCTAGTAGATTGTTAATCGACCATTCGTGTTTGCTGACAATCGATTAGTGCTCGTTTCTCCGGGTTGCAATGTCGATTGCCCTCTCGTGGTATTTCTTTACTTCTTGGCTGAAGACTCTACCTTCTTTTTATTTTGGCACCCTCCTCCAAGCAATTGGTCAATCCCTGCGTCTTTCCGCTCGTGATGATTCTTGTTTCGTTTGGCGACCATCCTCGACCTGTTGTCCGACCCCTGTTTGATGCCCTTTTCCGACTCAAACGACGCGAGGTTCACGCGCTTGAATTCTAGCAGTTCCACTTGCTCCGGGTGCTGCTGGAGCAGCTACAGTCTTTTTGACCTAGGGATGATCTTGCCATGCCTACAGGGTTAGGCTTTCATCGGTCTTCACTCACCCTACTTGTGTTTTCTGTTCCCAGGCCATTCTTGTGCCAGGTGTGGATTCCTCTGTTTTCTACCACATTTCGTGCAGCGTAAGGCCAAGAGTCTCCACTTGGGAGCATAGGCATATACGCACCCAGATGACATGATGTAAGGGACATGCGAAGACGATTCGGATCCAAATTATTTCTCACAGCCACAATTATTCTTCCTACCACAATCAGAAACGCCTCTGGATGTCCAGGTCTACCCAATCTACTAGATGACCTCGTCACGGCAGGCAGGTATGAACGCCCAAGCCGAAAATTGTCTGATAGTGAGCGACCATCCCCCTCGTTGCTGTGTAGCTACGCCGACTCAGGTTCTTGCCAAGGACGCCTCAAGAGGCGCGGATATTCCTCGTCAATGGTTTGGATCTAAAATACAGTCATTCAAAGGTATTGTGCCGGTGTAGACACGGGCATGAACGACAAGGATGCACTTGTTATCCTTGTCGGCTCCATACGTCGGAGACGACTCTGTCCACTGCATTACATAAGATCCCATTTTGCATGGGAGTAATATTTCCTCTCGCCTTATTTGTTAGCAGTCAACGTGACGCTCGATACTGAATTTCTTCGAACAGCTAGATAAGCAGCCGAGAGATTCTATCGCCGTCAGGTCCCATGTGACTTTGACGACGCTGCCATGGTTGGCAAGATAATCCGTCAACAAAGGAGTTGATCTTACTATATAATCTGATGGTGGGTTCGATGCACCAATAGAGTTCCACCGTGGACGCCTGACAAGCTGGCATGTCAAGATATATGCTGATTGGTGGGATAAAATTCCATAGGATCCTTTCTAGAAGACATGCATGTGTGCCACCTTGTAGCATGACCAGTTGGAATTGGGTGCAACCATAAGTTTCTGAGAGGAAAGAGCCAGCGCCAAGACTCCGCATTCTTCGCAAGGAGAAGCACACCTGTGTATCGTAGAATTGGAGCACGTTCATGGACGAAACGATGGATCAGAAAAGGGTGTATTGCGGAGAACCTGACGTACGTTTACGTGTCCGATCCCTTGCGTGTTCTGTCACGTCTTGGAACTTGCACTTTTTCAGTGCTCACCTGGACAGTTATGCGTACACCCTCAGTCTTTTCGCGCAGGGTCACCATGACGCCACCGGATCTCACACATCCATTGCAAGGCCGAGACATGTACGCACTATGGTACCAGTCAAGTCAATCGCAAGTCCTGTGTTACTGATCCCTGAGGTTAACGGGGGGTGTGGGGGTCGGAGAGCACGCGTTGGCATGGAAGGACAGATTCTCTGCAACGTGTCTGTTTTGTTTACACGCGTCGATAATTCTCTTTTTCTTGTACACGATTATTATCTTGACTCGCGCAGGAGCACGCGCACAACGCATGCCCGGAGAGCAGTGACTACCCCGTGGCTTGCGATCGATTCGTCTACGGGTCATTTCGCCGATTGTTGAATGCTCACCTGTCACCGTCTTCGCGTTTCGGACTGGATTCCGCTGGACTCGCAAACCTAGCTCTCCCCTCGTGCCTAGTATACCGCCTTTATCTTGACTGGCTACAGTCTACCAGCCCCTGTATACGTTCCTTGCTCCCGTTCGGTCCGACGCACCAACGATGGGCGACTGGACAAACTATCAAGACATATCTATCACCCCACGACGATACCTGCAAAGACAGTGGAAGAGAAACAAGCCCGTAAGTCACCATCCTCGGTCCTATATCCCTCACCGGGTAGATCAGATTAATGAGGTTTGCTGGCTTAGCACCTCCCACCTTCCGATTCACTCCCAGCACTACGCCTCTGTCCAAACCGTCCGTTGTTTGTGTGTGCTCGGTGTGGCTTCGCAAACGCGCTGATCCCCCTTTGTTTGTGGTGCGAATGGACATCAACTGAGGCGAAGAAACAATTTGAGGCCAACCTGCCTCGGCCACGCCGACTGAGTGCACCATCCAGGGCAGTCCCCCCACCCAAGAAAAGCAGACAACGCTCCCGGAGGAAAATGTCTGCGGATTCTACGCTTTCTAGTGCTGGTCCTCACGCTCCTCGGACCAACCAACCATTTTCCGCGATTCAATCCACCAAAGGTGCCACTGTGCCGGGTATTACGGCAGTGTTGGGCGCCCTCCCCCGCGATATGTGTCACAACGACCGTCGGCCGGACCCACATCACGTTACGGTTGTGAATTGTGACGTGGTTGATCTTTCCCAGCCTGTCTCTGTTAACTCCACAAACACCTGCAGCGTTCAGAGGGAGACGGTCGACGGTGGTGGCGTCCATCGAGTCGCTACAGCAACCTCGATAACGGTACCTATATTTCACTTCTCTTCCCTGACTACGCTCGAGAAAAGTATATGTACTAATCCGTGTTCTTCTCGTCTTGTGTAGCCACCGCTCCCGACTTCCTTTCCGAGTATTGCAACAAAGGTAGAACTACGCCAGCGTGATTTCGACGATCCTGATCTGAAGAAAAACCCGACACTTGTACGAAGGAAACTGCCACCTCTCAGCGTCTACTCCCCATCCACACGCTGTCGCTCGGCTCCTGTATCCGAACGTTCAGGGCAAGAGAGCAACATGGGGACGCAGGCCATGGCGTCTGTCACGTCAATGCTAATGGACGCAGCGAGCACACCACGCAGCGTGGGTTCAATGGACATGTCGGATGGCGGGCGGGTGCATTCGACACCGTCTATTTCCTCATCGCAATGCTCTCCCAAGCGTGGGCTGCGCCGGACCAAAAATATGGCATTGCTCAAGCGTGGATCCTCCATCTCAACTCGTTCCTGTTCCCCTCTGCGGAAAAGCGTGGACATGTCTCCAACGTCCGCAGTGGAGACGCGGCAATCACATACCCTCTCATTAACGCCCTCTTCTCATGACCACGACGCTCCCCCTGTTCGGCTAGGACACCCGAATCGACCGTATTACTCCGCCATCCGCAAGGACATGTCACGTCCGACTAGCCCCGTCTTTTCTATAGCCACTCCTCGCACTCCCTCACCGATCTCATCGCACGTTGATTACGTACCACGCGGGACGCGGTCACTTGACTGCGATGATCGATCAGGCATCCAGTATGCCCAGGAATTGCGCCCCATGTCGGCAATCCTGTCTAGCCCGGTCACCTCACCGGCGACAGGCTGTGGATTTTCGGTGAGCGGGGAGATGGAGTTGCGGATGAGCTTGGCGCGATGGCGGCAGGAGAGCGCACTCGATGAGCCTGGTAGCTATCACTTTCAGGAGACGCGTCGATCGCGAACAAAAGTGAATATGAAAGGCAGGATGAAGCAGCTTGGTCGAGGTTTGAAGGAGCTCGTGTTTCGACGGTCGTGATTCGTGGCCACTACATATCGTACATATGACATTCTTTTTTTTTTTTTTAATGGAACGGAATGGAGTCATCATGTGACTGGTTTTATCTGTCACATGACGATATAGTGCCTGCTGTTCGACTGGAGAGCGTCAAAGGTCATCCTTGACGATGAGAGTTGTGATGTTTTCCGTGCGAGACGAGTATATGAGGATCGGAGTTCGTGGACCTGAGCCTGAACGTTGACATTGACTGCGCGCCGACACTTCGCCCACGACCAAGAGTGCACAGCCCGCGTCCTCACAAAACGCCGTTCCCTGACCCCCCCAACTATATTCCCTCCTTTCTTGTGAACTGTTCTGATTCTTGCTCCGTGTCTTGTTGTTCATGATCGGCCGGAAGATTGTCGACCGAGTGGACGACCTTCTTCATGTGCCCGAACCGGCCAGCAACCGCTACCTCCAACCACCACCGCTGCGGATCGATACCGGTCGGAAAGGGACAGTCCCTAGTGTGCGTAGCTGTCTTTCTGTCATCTCCTTGATGGATACTGATCCGGTTACAACTCGCAGGTTGGCCAGGGGTGCACGAACACGACTGTAAATTCCATCCATCCCGTTTCTCCACATAAACCTGCATATTCTGCATTGTACGTCTTCTCCTCCCCACTTGATTCATGCTCAGCGTCCGGGTCAGCACACCTAATACGAGCCTCACTTTTGGCATGCCTAATCCGACTACCATTCATTGCCCAGTACGCCTAGAATCCCCATGCGGATCCGTCAGCGAGGCAAGTTCCCGCAGCAACCGCTACTCCGTCGCCGAACAAGCCCTCGCCAGCGCACTCAAGAACAGCGAAGGGGAACGCTCTCCTCTTGAGCTTCAGATCCGTACCTTGAAACAAGCCACGGCAACCCTGAGTACACGTGCCAAGGAATCTCGGGAACGTGCCGCGAAACTCAGATTATCCCTTGCGAACAGGGAAACCGAGCCGGACATGTACGTCGCACAACAGCAGGAACGCTGGATGGAGGAAAAACGGCAGTTTATCGTGGACAAGGAAATGGAGATGTTGACTCAACATCTGACGCAATTGCAGGCGGATCGGGGGAATGGCCTACGCGAAGATGAGGATCGTGGCGTGTCCCCAGGCCCCAACAACGAGGCGAAACGGAGTGCTAATCTTGCCCGCTTTTTTGATTACTCTCCCACGCGGACATCGTTTGACCTCAATCTTAAGTGTCGGCTGGCTCTTGACCAGCCCTTCCCACGTCGAGTGACCATGAGCGACGTTTCTCCCCTCCGCCTTCGGCCATCCTCCGTCACACCCCCTCTCCGACGCCTGACGACGAAACATGCACGTCCTCCATCTATGGCTAGTGAGCCATTCAATCCAGTGAAGCGGCCCTGCAAACCTCGTCTCGGTGCTTCTTCCGAAGTACTACCACTCACCAAGAGCCCAGAAAACTGCGCAAAGCCGCGTTCTAGTTCGGACCGCTCGGTATCTTCGCGTAGCTCTCGCTTAACTAGCGAAGCAGCCTTCTCCGGCTCCGAAGGTCGTATATCTACCAGACCATGCACACCGTCACTCTCCGTCGCCTCGGAGGGCTCCACGTCATCGCAGGGCACAGGTGAAGACATGGGCGGTATGGCCACCATCATCAGCCACGTGACCTCCCGCTCTCGCTCTGAAATCCTCGCGGATTTGGACAAGGATGCCGTTCACGTGCCCGAGTATGCAGTGAATCTCCTCGGGGGACTGGACTTGATCCATGACGAATTCTCGCTCCCAGATCGGGAGCTATTCATGAGGCCCAAGGAGATGAAACCCATCGAGGTGGTTCCCCCGCCGGAACCAGCGGTCATATTTTCTCCCTCCGAGGAGTCCGACACGGGGCCGTACACGTCCTTTGCACTGCCACCGTTCACGGTCGAGTCGTCTTGGTCGCACGTCTCCCCTTCCCCACCCATGCCTTCAACCCCTCGCATGCATCGCCCTTCTCTACAACCCCTAACTCCGGACTCTTCCTCGATTTCCCGTTCGAGCACGCCCACCACTCCTCGGCCGTCCCAGAACTCCAAAGGTCCTCGGGC
>JBBPTS010000126.1:0-32623 GCA_038094235.1 Fistulinella staudtii | reverse complement strand
AATAAAGTTTGTATTATAGATTTCAATATAATTCTATTGTATAGATAAACTTTAACTTTATTTATATTTTTCGATATGGTGATATTAGGTTAATAAAATAACTCAAATAATTAGCAAAAAAAAAAAATAAATTTTGGAAAATATTCAAAGAAAAACAGGGAAAATAATTCCTTTATTCTATTCCAGTCTAAAACAAAAATTATCTTTATCTATGTCTATGAATCCGAAATATAAAGGAACTGAACATAATCCTTCATATGTAGTAGGGAATTTTTCAGGTTTCTTTAAAAATAGTTCTAAAACTAAAATGAAATTCTTCAGAAGAAAACTAAAAAGTTTACAATTTTATAGCAATCAAATAAAAAATTATCAGAAATTAAGTAATTCTTTAGAATTAGTCAATGTAACCAAAGAGGGACTAAATACAGAATCTACATCAACTTTAAGTGCTACATTAAATAATGTAATAAAATTTAATGATAATAGGGAGAATAAATATGTTGCTAAAAATATACTTAAAAAAATTAAATTTCCTTTAAATTTATTAATTAATACTAATAATAATAATAATATTAAAAATATTAATTATATTAAATTAATTAGTAAATATCATCCTGAGTTAGCTGTGAGTAAAAATACTCTTTATAGATTTAATGTTAATAATACTAGATTAATCAGAAATATTTATACTTTATTACATTCAGCTTTTATCTCAATGAGATGTTTAATAAGTAAACCTAGAATCTCTTATGTAAATGAAAAAATATTAATTCAATTGTTTTTTTACCCAGATGTTAAATTATCTAAACATCTGAAAACAAAATGGAGTCAAACCATAATGAACAAATTATTAACTAAGTTAGATTCTAACGCCAAAAAAGAAATTGCAAATATATTTAAATCAACTTATTTTAATTCTAAACAAAAAGTTATCAAATTATTTAATAAATTAAATTTTACTGAGCAAAAAGAAATAATAAAAAATTTCACTATTCCATCAACCCAAACTAAAAAAATAGTAGATATTATAATAAAAAGAAATGAGTCATTAAAAATGTCAGATGCTGAGGCTCAAAAAAGAATTATTAGATTATTTAATAATGTTTTTATTAATTATAATGGGCCTATTCATTATTCAGAAGATAAAAGTAATATCAATAAATTACAGAATAATTCTATGTTTTTAAATATTTATACTCCTAAATTAAAAGTATTAACTCAATTATTAAGTAAAATTTTTAATAAACCTGTTCAATTAGAATTAATTAGATTACATTATCCTTTCTATGATCCTAATATTATTGCCAATTTATTAGATTATTTCGCTGAAAATCTAAAAATTAGAAGATTATTAGGAAAAATTTATAAATCTGCATTAATTACTAAACCTACTGCAAATATCCAAAGAAAAAGATTTTCGGTTATACCAGGATATTTAACAGGTTTAACTATAAAATTTGCTGGTAGATTCCCAACACAAAAAATAGTACCCAGAAAAACAGTAAAAACTGAGAAAATAGGAAGCTTAGCAAGAAAAAAAGCAGTATTAATTGAAACTGCTAGATTTTCAAATAAAAATAGAAGAGGGGCATTTACTATCTCTGTCTCTACAGGATTACACTTAAATAATTTTTTAAATTAAATAAGTAAGCAGTTTACATTGCTATTCTAATATAACATGTTTGGCTTATATTCACTGTTTATTGAATATTTAAACTATTTATATTTTAAGATTTAAACTAGAAATATTAGCCCCTTTATTGATTATTCGCTGTTACAGTGATTATATCTATATATATATATACACTTATATTTATATATACGTAAATAATTGTATTAATAAACTTTTACTGGTGTATATTACAGATATTTACGTCTTTATTGTTTATTGTTCATGAGGAACTCTGCCTTTTTAATTAAAAACAAATTTTAGGTCATAATTCAAGGTAAAACCTACTTAATTGTTACTATGTTTAACTAAAAGTAATCAGCCTTTAGTTGTAAGAAAAAAAAAAAATAAATTACGAACGGTAAACCGTAGGCAAAACAAACACAAATTAATTTAAATATGAAAAATTTTTTATTAGACATTTTAGCTTTTGGTGCTATTTTCTCTAGTTTATTAGTTATAACTTCTACTAACCCTGTATTAGCTGTTGTATTTTTAATTTCAGTTTTCTTTAATATTGCTGGTTACTTGATTTTATTAGGTGTGGAATTTATAGGTATCTCATATATTTTATTATATGTGGGAGCTATAGTTGTATTATTCTTATTCGTAATAATGATGATTAATATAAAATTAACAGATATTTTAGAAACAGGATCTCAATACACAAAAAATTTTCCATTAGCATTAGCTATAGGTTCTATATTTATTTATATAATATTCACAGTATTACCATTCCAAATTAATAATGTATCTGTTATCTCTATATTCTTTGATTTCACTAATTTTATTAATAGTTTATTCTTAACTGTGAATAATTCATCCTTAGTCAGTGTATTAGCTACATTTAACCCTTATATTGCTGATATATCAATTACTAACTTTTCACAAATTGAAGCAATAGGGCATAATTTATATACATATGGTGCAGCTTTATTATTAATTTGTAGTATATTATTACTATTAGCAATGGTAGCTACTATATTTATCTCCAGAAAATCTAAATTCTAATATCGCACTAAATATATTTATTGGTATATTCTGACCCTAATTAAGGATTAATTCAAAAATAGAGTTAAACTAACTGAAAAATATTTAATCCCCTCCAATTTAAAATAGATATTATATTAATGTTATACAACCATATTTATAATTACTTATTATATTTTAAAAGTATAAAGATATATAATTTTATATAATTAAATGTTTATGTTTAAGGGTATTTAAAGTTTAATGATTTTTATTAGTTTATTAATATTAATTGTGGCTATTGCCATTCCTTCTATCAGAATGAATTTGTCTCCTAATTTATTTGTAAGGTTAACTGCTATTATATTTATTTATGCCGCAGGTTTATCAATTAATTCCTTATATATTCAATCAATTGAATCAGGGTTAGGTATATATAGTGGTTTATTCCATGTAACTGTTACATCGCAAATAATAGATATCTTTATATACATAACGGGTGCTTTAATCTTAACAGCTTGGCCAATATTTAATAGACGTCTATTAAAAAATAGTTACAAAAATAACTTTAATTTAGAATCAGATAATTTAAGTTCTGTAAATAATCCTGCTACTGAATATTCATTAATTGTAATATTTAGTAGTTTAGGGTCTTCATTATTATTATCCTCTTCTGATTTTATCTCGATGTATTTAAGTTTAGAATTACAATCCTTTGGAGTTTATATCTTAGCTACATTATATAGAGATTCAGAATCAGCTACTGCAGCGGGATTAAAATACTTCTTATTAGGTGGATTATCATCTTGTGTGATATTATTAGGAGTTGCTTTAATTTACTCATATTCAGGGATTACTAATTTTGAATCTTTATATAGTTTAAGTTCTGTTTTAAATGCTTTTATTTTCCAAGAGACTGTGTCATTAGGTATTACATTAGGTACTATCTTCATATTCTTAGGTTTATTATTTAAAATAGCTGCAGCTCCATTACATAATTGGGCTCCAGATGTTTATGATAATAGTCCAACAATAGTAACCATTTGGTTGACTATTATGCCTAAAATAGCTATTATTTTTTTACTATTAGAACTAATAAACGGATTAAACTTATCAACTACTGTATTAGCGTTAGATAATCTTAATTTCTTGCCTACAATTTTCTTAAATTTTGCTAATTATCAGATAGTCGAAATTAAACATTTACTATTATTAAGTGCATTATTATCTTTAATAATAGGAACAGTTGTGGGGCTATCTCAAATTAGAATAAAAAGACTATTAGCTTACAGTACTATTTCTCATGTTGGATTTATTTTAATTGCTTTAGCAATAAATTCTGTCAGTTCAATAGAAGCTCTATATTTCTATATAATTCAGTATAGTTTAACAAATTTAAATGTATTCTTAATCTTATTGGCCTTTGGATATGTTTTGAATAAAACTAATTTAATTAATAATAATTTAATTAATTCAGATATTAATTTCATCTCACAATTAAAAGGGCAATTCTTTCACAATCCTGTTTTAAGTTTAAGTTTAAGTGTTTGTTTATTCTCAATGGCTGGAGTACCACCTTTAATTGGATTCTTCTCTAAATATTATGTTTTATATTCTGCTATTGATAGTCAATATTATGTAATGGCAATTGTAGCTATATTAACAAGTGTAATAAGTGCTTCATATTACATAAAAATAATAAGAGTATTACATTCAGAAGATACAACAATTAAAACAAATATTTCAGAAAGTAATGAATTAGTATTAAACAACTTCCATAGTTTTTTAATTTCTAGTTTAACGTTAGGGATATTATTATTCTTAATTAAACCTACAATAATTTTAAATAGTGTACAGTTACTATCAATATTATTATTTAAATAAATACAATATATCATGAATAATATAATGACATTGTTTATTTTAGTTCCTATTTTAGCTGCTGCTTTATTAGGATTAAATTTATTATTAGCACCTAAAAATGCATATGAAGCTAAAGCATCTGCTTACGAATGTGGATTCTTAGCTATTGAAGGGCAAACTAGATCTACTTTTCAAATTCATTTCTATATTGTGGCTATGTTATTCTTAGTTTTTGATTTAGAAATTTTATTATTATTCCCATTAGCTGTTACTTTATACCAAGTAAGTACTTATGGTTTTGTAATAGGTTTAATCTTCTTCTTTATATTAACTATAGGATTCGTATTAGAAATAGGATCTGGAGCTATCTCTTTAACTTATTCTCATGAATAACTTATTATTAACCCCTCCTTTTGTTATTTCGTATAAAAATAAACTTATTTCTTAAGTTCGCTAAATATCAATATTCTAAAATTTAAAGTCATAAACCTAAATTAAAAGAAGTCATGTAATAATTTTTTTAATCCTGAAGGAGAGGTGATCCGATTGGTAATGGTGGTTCTCTGTAAAAGAATTGGTCTCCGACCACATTAGGTTCGATTCCTAAACTCTTCAAAAATATTATAATACATAAGAAGTTAAACATCTAAGTAAAGAATATAAATATTTAAGATAGCTCCAGATAATACACTTAGTTAAAGACTGTAGCATAATTGGTTAATGCAGTTCGCTCATAATGGATATTATAAGGGTTCAAGCCCCTTCGGTCTTAAAGAATAAAGGGTACTTGGTCGAGTCTGGTTTATGGCGCTCGTCTTGAAAACGAGTACTCCAAAAGAGTCGTCGGTTCAAATCCGACAGTGCCCGAATTATAAGTAATATGCACTATAATTAAAATGACTAAATATAATTTTAATTATTCATATTCAAATTTAAAAGAGATATAAAATATTGTGCAATACACATATAATAAGGCATTTAGTGCTTAAAATTTTAGTAAGAATTTAATTTTGGTTCCGATTGAACGTTATTCAGTAGTTTTAAGACATGCAAATCGTTGTTTCTGATAATAAATTTTGGTTTATAATAAGAAATAAGGTGTAGAGGTGAGTATAGTAAATAAGATCCCCTTTAAGTCTTCCTAAATAGGAGATAATTAATCAGAAAATAAGATTAAATTAATTTGATTTTCGTATTGTATTAGCATAGCATTAAAATATAATGAATAGTGTTAATATAATTATTAAAAAATATTATTTTATAATTATGTTTATTTGACTGATTTAACCCTAAATATAATTTATGTACTTATTTTTTTAATAAATGATTAAGGTAAAACAGCTTTTTTACTATAAAAGGAAATTTTTCTGCTTTAGGATTCTATTTACTTTGATTATGATAGTTGGTAGCGGTAACGGCCTACCAAGTCTACGATCAAAAGCCCAGTTTGACAGAACATATGGCCACATTGGGAGTGAAAATACCCCAAGTAATATAAAATTACCTGCAGTCGAGAATATTAGTCAATGCTCGCAAGAGTGAACTAGCTAACTGAAATCTTAAATAACTAAGATAAAGTAAGAGAAAATAATGATATTATCTTACTATTAGTGTCGTCTAAATTTGGTGCCAGAAGACTCGGTAAGACCTTAGACGCAAACGTTAATCGTCATAATCAGGCGTAAAGGGTGTGTAGGCGGCTTTAAATATATAATTAATATATATATTAATTAAAACTAGAATCTAAAAGAGGGTAAGCTAAACAACATAATTAATTGGGACTGACAACTTATAATAATGTGGAGTACTAAAGGTTAAAGCTATTTATCTACTTAAGATTGACGCTGAGAAACGAAGGGGAGAATAAGAAACTTAGATTAGAGACCTAATTATCTCTCTCAGTCAACGATGAATGGTAGTTATTAAATATTAAAATATAATAAATTTATTTATTGTATATATATTAGTGACGAGGTTAACACGATGACCATTCCGCCTTGTTAGTAAGACTGCAAAGTTGAAAACAAAAAAATTAGTCGGTCTTGAAGCAAACGAAGTGAAGCATGTTATTTAATACGATAATCCGCGTAAAATCTTACCAGTTCTTGTATATTCTTATATGTATTTATTTATAAAAATTATTGAAAAGCAATTTTCTTATCTTTTTATAAGTAATTTATTGTAAGATTACAGGTGTTGCATGGCTGTCGTCAGTCCGTGTCGTGAGAAGTTTGGTTAAATCCGTAAACGGACGAAATCCCTAGTATTAATTTATACATAATACATAATAGTGTTGATAAGATGCTAGTTGGGGCTAAGACAAGTCATTATGGCCCTTATGAACTGGGCTATAGACGTGCCACAAAAACTTTTACAAAGTGATGCAATTCTGTCCATAAGTAAAATTATGATTAAGGAGGAGCTAATCAATAAAGAAAGTTAACTATTAAATTAGTTGAATTGTCATCTGAAACTCGGTGACATGAAAAAGGAATTTCGAGTAATCGTTGATCATTACGCAACGGTGAATTAAGCATTCAGGATGAACTAACCGTCTGTCGCTGGGAAGGAGCTTGATTTTTAGGAAGGTGTGTATTGTTCGTAATTTCTTATTTACAAATCTTTAATAGTTTAATATAAGATTTTCCTTAATTGGATAAATAGTGTTCGGTTATTAACTATTTGACTATCTGTCTGATCTAAGCTTAAATAAACGTGATTGTTAAGAAAAATACTGAACCCAACGAATTAAATTGAGTAACATCTCAAAAGTCATAGCAAGGTAGCCGTACTGGAAGGTGCTGCTGAAAAATAAAACGAAAAGTATATAACCCCCCCCTACAACCTAAAATTAAATTAAACCTTACGAAATATAAATTACAATTAACTTTATAACTAAGCTAGGAATCCACACATATCCTAACTAAATAATTTAGGAGGTTAGCTGAGTGGTTTAGCAGTAAATTTACACTTTACAGACAGAGTTTCGATTACTCTACTTCCTATATAATTAATTTAATGTAAAGTTCTTATATTCAGTATAGTTACTTATTTAGTTATACAAGTATGCCGTAATTTAGGTAACCGGGTAAATCTTAGGCATTTATGCTCATAGCACTTAAGAGTTCGAGTCTCTTTACTTGTAATTTCTAGATTAAAACAAAAAAAGCATCTTTAGCTTAACGGAAAAAGTATTTGTCTGCGAAGCAAGTGGTTATTGGTTCAACTCCAATAAGATGTCGTATTTAGGAGGGGTTTAAGATTTAAGACAGAATAAGGAAAGTATAAATGAATATACTTTTTGTTTTTTTTTGTTTTTAATCCGTGATTATTAGCATTCTCAATATCTGGAGTGTATACTGAGAATCTAGAATACGGAATCTCATTATCTGTTATATCGTTATTAATTTCTTCTTGAATATTATCCCGTAAATGGTTAATATCTACGAAAGTCACTTCTATTTTCGGAATAGCTTGATCAGTTAATTAAATTAATATAAAATTTTCTCCATTATTAAAATAATAATTAATCATATTAGGGTTTACAAATAAACCCTAAAATTCGTCATAAACTTCATTAATAGTTCATAAATCAACTTTTGATCAGTTAATAGATCCATTTTGATTGTAAAAATTTTATACAGATAAAAAAATCTATATAATTACAGAGAATAGTAAAATTAACTATATTAATTATAGTATATATTATTAATAGTTTAATTAAGCATTTAATTAAGAATTTAGATAAATTTTTCATTTGTATTATTGGACTATTAATTCTAATGGGATTTTTTACCACCTAATTGTAACATTTTCTTGTTACTTATTTTACAATTTATAAGTTATCATAGACAATATATGATCTCCTAAGAGGTACTCGTTTATTAAACGATAAATTCCTTGAGTTAGCAAATTTAAATAAAATATTAAAGATAACCCCAAAAAAATTTCAAAGAAAAGCTATCATTTGAAAATAGAGATAAAGATTAACCTTTTTAATGATAAAATAAATATTGAAACTGAAAAATACAGAATTGGAATTCTGTATTATCTATGAGCTTAAAAAGAGAGAATTATCTCATTAATTGGTCCATTCCATATCTTGAAAATATTCAAAATTAAATGTTAATAATCATAACTCTAAACTTTTTTATATCGGAATTAGTTGATTCTATTTACGATAAACTTATAACAAAACTTAATAACACAGGAAAACTTAAGATTGAAATAAAATTTTACAAGGAAAATGACGTTTTATTAAGCCCTTCCTTTTTTTTCATAACTAAGAATTTTAAACCTAAATATAAATTATATAATTATATCAGAAGGCCCTACATTGACTTTCAAAACAAACATAATATGCAAGATATTAGAAAATATGAGATTAATGTAACAATTACATAATCACCCCTCCAACTTATTCTCTTGGATTCTCCCATATCTTTAAAAAATTTAATAATAATAATGAACTTAATTTATACAAACTATTTAGAAAAATATGATGTTTTAGAATCTGAAATTAAATTTATAATTGAAGAAGAATTAATCTATTCTGACTATAGAAAAATGCTGTTAAATTAACCTTTATCTTAGAGAACAGACAACCTCAAGTCTTATATGTAAATTACAGTAAAATTATAGTTTTTAAAGCTTTCTCAGACTTAGAATTTTCCGAAACTTTATATTAATTGTCATTAATAAAGTATAATTGTTATCTTTGGAATAATTCAAGGGAATATATGAACTTCCAGTATATGCCTCATACTTATTTTTTATATAAAAGTTTTTTTAACTTTATAAAAATAGAGAAAAAAAGTCTTTAAGATTTAAGCGAGGGTAGAATCAGAGACTCGAACTCTGAACTTCGTCGCCACAAGACGTAATTTTGCCAATTAAACTAATCCTACCTCTTTTATTATTAATTGTTTTAAATTTTCAATGTCAAATTTAAAAGTATCGATGACAATATTGTACAACATCAAATAATTTATTAACAAATTTAATGAGTATTTTAAAGGGGTTATTAAGGATTACTAGCAAATTTATATAAAAGGAGGCTCCATAGCCAAAAGTCTACATATTTCTTAATTTTTATATAAAATAATCTTTTATTGGGAATAAGAAAACTACGAGATGAGACAATCCTAAGGGAAACCTTTTTATTTTAACTTCCTGAAGTAAAACATTTCATTAAGGAAAGGAAAGGAAATCAACCGAGACTCCGAGAGTAATGGTGAGTGAAATCGGATTAGCCCAAATCTAACTGATAATAAAAATTTATCACTATAACATTAAAGTAAACTTATTGAGTTAATTTAACTAATAGCTGATATTATTAAATTAAGATTAAGTTAAAAATATATGATTTAGTCGAATTTATTTTTTTTTAATAAGGAATATCACTAATAGTTTATTTTACATAATTTATTTATTTGAGTAATAATGAAATATTTATTAAATTAGAATAACTGAATGCTTGATGGCTATAGATAGATATGAATAATTATATTCTAATTATTACATAGTAATTACGGTTACAACTAAGAAGGTGAAAATATAATGAGACCTGTATTTTATCTTTTAGATTTAATTAATTTAAGTACGATGGGAGTAAACTTGTCGGAATATAGGGGAACCATCCTCTAAGGCTAAGTATCTATAAGTTTAGCGATAGTGAAAGTACCGTGAGGGAAAAGTTGAAAAGAGTGTAGAATAATATTACTTGTAAAAATAGAAATAAAGATACAAGAATTATTAGTTCTAATCGGACATTTGTTCGAACGAATGTAAATAACACGCAGTGAAAAAGATCATGAATTAGTAACTCTATAAGCAGTCAAAGTCAAAGAAATTAAATTTTAGAATGTGACGATGGCGTACCTTTTGCATAATGGGTCAGCAAGTTAATAGAAGTAGCAAGGTTAACAGCCTAAGCGAAAGCGACTATATTAAAAATATAATATGGGTTAAGTTACTGCTATTAGACCCGAAGCCAGGTGATCTTTCCAAGAACAGATTTTAACGGATCGAACGGGTGAATGTTGCATTATTCTCCGAAGATTTTTGGAAAGCGGTGAAATGCCAATCTTACCTGGTGATAGCTGGTTTTCTACGAAACATATTTTAGTATGACATCTACACAATATTTATGGAGGTACAGCACGGTAATTCCATACAAATATTAATTAATTTTAATAGGAGTTTAATTTGCGGGGACTTAAAAATCTTACCAATGGAAATAAATCTCGGAATTACATAAATAGATGGTAGATATTCAGACTATTCATGATAAGTTGGATAGTCAAGACGGAAACAGCCGTGAACACTGATTAAGGTCCCGAATGATTATTAAGTGAAATAAAGGAAGTGACAAATTGAATGCAGTTGAAAAGTGAGCCTGGTAGTCGCTACTTATAATGAACGTGTATCAACGTATCAACCTTTAGATTGTTGCTCCGAAGATTTAACGGGTCTAAAATAATCAACCGATATCGTGTTAATTTTAAAGATAGAAGATCATTACTCTATATTTAGAATCTAGGTAGTAGAACATTCAGATATTTCAAATACCCTATTCCTCTAGGAAAGGAATACAAACCTAAAATTGACAGTGTTACATTGTTTATCTAATAGGAATCTGAAGAGAGAATGCTGACATGAGTAACGTAAAAAGAAAGTTTAAACTTTCTCGCCGAATACGAAAGGGTTATTAGCTAAAGATTAGATCTACTAATGTTAATGCGGTCTCTAAGGTACAAAACCAACGTTTTGGCTGATGAGTATAGCTTTGAAAGTCCACATGGAGAAATAAAATTACACCTAATTGAGTTTTATCTAAATTGGGCCAGGAAAAAGATGTTTTGAATAACTTTGAATCTATATTCTAATTTAGTCTTATAATTTTACTAAGTTTAGAGTGCAAACTTTAAGATTAGTAACAAAAATTAGTATAAATAGCATTTAACTAATTTCAAACTAGTCATTTGATTGTGATTAAATGTCTTAAATTTATACTTGTATGAGCAAAATCCTAAATTAGTAGAAGTTAAATTATATTTTAATTTGGTGAGAGCTAATTAATAATATAATTTAATGGTTTAGGCTAGTTTATTTAAGTGTAGTTTCTAAGCACAACCGTACCCTAAGCCGACACAGGTTCGTAGGTAGAGTATACTAAGGCGTAGAGCTAAAAGTTGTTAAGGAACTCGGCAAATTATCCTCATAAGTTCGACAAGAAGAGGAACCATGAATTTTAGTAAGTTAATAACTCCTATTAATTTATATATATGGTGGCACAAAATCGGAAGCCCCGACTGTTTACTAAAAACACAACTATCTGCAATTATGAAAATAATAGTATAGGTAGTGAGATTTGCCCAATGCCATATTAATAAGTAATACTAATGGGTAACTGTTTCTTTACAAAAAATTGGTTAATAGCGGTCTTAACTATGAGGATCCTAAGGTAGCAAAATAAATTGGCCATTAAATGTGGTCCAGTATCAATAATTTAACGATGGCTTCACTGTCTCTACAACTTGCTCAGTGAAATTGAATTACCCGTGCAGATGCGGGTTACCTCAAAGAGGACGGGAAGACCCCATGCAGCTTTACTGTAGCTAGTTATCATATAAAAAGTTCTATTACCTCGGTTATACAGATAATAGGGAGTCGATTAGACAACTATGGAAAACCTTAGGTCTGAGGTGGAACTGGTATTCATCTTCTTAATTAGAAAAATTAAGGGGAAATAGCTGACTAGTTGGCAGTTTGACTGGGGCGGTCGTCTTTAATAGAGTAGCAAAGTACATCCAAATAGATTAAAAATTTTAGAATTATATTTACTATTAACTAGTGAATATACTGACAAATAATTTATATTATTAATTATTTTTAATAATTAATTTAAATCAATTTTTATATTTCATTGATAAGGTATGCTAGAAATTAAATGGAAGTTAATGAACCATGAAAGGTTCTGTACGGTGCAATGACGGTAAGCATGCTTAACTGAAAGACTTAATAGTCGAACAGATACGTAAGTAGGGCATAGTGACCCTTTGCTATATTATGGAATAGACAGGGATCAATTGATAAAAGTTACGCTGGGGATAACAGCCTAATAGCCAGCGAGAGTACACATTGTCCTGGCTGTTTGGGACCTCGATGTCGACTTAATTTATCCTCCAGGGGCAAAACCTTGGAAGGGTTCGGCTGTTCGCCGATTAAAAAATTACATGAGTTGGGTTTAATACGACGTGAGTCAGTATGGTCCCTATCCTTTTGAGGGACAAATAGTAAAAAGGGGTAGACCTTCTAGTACGAAAGGACCAATAGGCTGTGTTTCTCTAGTGTACCAATTGTAATATTAAATAATTTGTATATTTGTTAATTATTAACTATATCTAATTATAAACTTTGCATAGTTGGGTAGCCACAAACATATTAGATAATTACTGAAAGTATATCAAGTTCGAATCTATCCCCTAGATACTATCAATGGATTTCTCTTTGTTAGCTATCACGAGTGGTTATTATTAATTCCTAATTTTAATCGTTTCTTGCAATCGTTATAAAATTTATATACTACAGTTTTATTCTATAGTTAATTCTATATTGATAGTAAGGTATTGAAATATATATGTATATTAAGTATATTTAACATTATTTTTATTTGTAAAAAAAAAAAATATTGTAATAATACACAAAGAGAATAAAGATCCATAAATGAAGAAATAGAACATTTCTTAGATAGGATGCAAATGAATTGATTGTAAAATCGTAAGTTTAGCATTACTAATTTTTAAAATAGACTTGATGTTTTAGGTTGTCCAAAAATATTAAAAATAATAGCAGTTAATAAGTAATAATTAATTTATTACTTATTAAACTAATTATCGAACTATTTTTTTAATAGTTAGTGTATTAGAATATAATTAAATTAAGACTTTACCTTAATTATTATATTCTTAAAAGGAACAAACTTTTATTCTTCGATTTTTTTAATTTAATTAAAAATTTTATTAAAGGAAGACATAAAAAATAATTGATTAAGATAAATCTTAGTATACAAATTTAATATACAATAAATTTCTCTGTATGAGATTATACAGGATTGATATAACTAAGATATTTAAGGTCAGTTTAGATATAAAAATAATAAAGAGTTAGATTAGACTAAGACTGATTGATTTTTCATTTTTAAATGCAAACAATGTTAAAAAATACCAATACCTCAATTTTTAATACTTTATATAGTGATGCGCCTCAACCTTGGCAATTAGGTTTCCAAGATTCTGCTTCACCAGCCTTTACAGGTATTATAGATTTACATAATTCTATTTTCTTCTATTTAATTGTTATATGTGTAGGAGTTTTCTGGGCTTTAGGATCTATTGTATACTATTATAGTTATAATAATTCACCTATTGTGCATAAATATCTTAACCATGGAACTTTAATTGAGTTAATCTGGACTATAACACCTGCTTTAATCTTAACAGTAATAGCCTTCCCTAGTTTTAGATTATTATACTTATTGGATGAAGTAACTTCACCAACTATAACAATCAAAGTAGTAGGTCACCAATGGTATTGGTCATATGAATATAGTGATTATGTTACAGAAAGTGGTCAATCTATTGAATTTGATTCGTATATGATACCTGAATCAGATTTAGAATTAGGTCAATTTAGATTATTGGATGTGGATAATAAAATGGTTATCCCTGTAGATTGCCACATAAGATTAATTGTAACAGGTGCAGATGTAATCCATAGTTTTGCGGTTCCATCATTAGGTCTTAAAATTGATGCTACACCTGGTAGATTAAATCAATGCTCTATCTTAGCTGAAAGAACAGGTACTTTCTACGGTCAATGTTCAGAAATTTGTGGTACATGGCATGGGTTTATGCCTATAGCTGTAGAAGCAGTTTCAGTACAAGATTACTTAGCTTGGGTAGATTCAATGTAATAACAATAACTAATTAACTTAACTCTTTTTTTATATAAACTTAGAATATTAGTAATTTGATCCCCTCCTATTCTCTTATTTTAAAGCTAATTATCATTTTTAACTAGGGAAATTTTATACTATTTAATAATTATGTTATAATAATAGTTTTCTGGGCTTAGCTATATATCATATACCATATATTAATTATTCTTTTTATTTATATTATATTGGGCTTATACAATATAAGTTTAGGTTTTTATAAAAGAGATGTAAAAATTTTTATCTTTTTCATTTGTATTCCAAGTTCTAATTATAAATTTTGAATTGATAGGGGGAAATCTGATAATAGGTAATCAACTGTACTTGCACTACTGTAATGATAGTTCGAGTCTATCTTTCTCCAAACTATAAATAAAATTCTATCTTACAGCTTCGGTTGCTTAAGGGTTAAAGCGTTCGTCTGAAGATCGAAAGACAGTGGTTCGACTCCATTCCGAGGCATTTAAAACTAATTTAAATGTTTACAATATTTATAAGCCTGAATAGTTTAATTGGTAAAATTACTTACTTGTAATAAGTCGTTGGCGGTTCAAGTCCACCTTTAGGCACATTAATTACCATAAATTAGAGATAATAATATAAGGAGAATAACTATTTTAATTAGATTAATGGTTTTGTTTATGAGTTATAGTATAATTGGCAAAACGTCTTCCTTTGGCGAAGAATTTCCTCGTTCGAATCGGGGTAACTCAAGATAAGCGCAAACCCCTAAATTAGGTCTTTAATTCTAGTTAATTAATTTTAGGTCTGAATGATTATAATTATTCGAATTAATAGCTTAATAATTGTTAAAATTTAACGTGATGTTACATATGTCTTCCTTAAGATGGAAGTATAACTCAAAAGGTAGAGTGTTTCACTTTTAATGAAACGGTTGAGAGTTCGAATCTCTTTACTTCCTTCATAATAATTAATATTAAGATACTTTTTATATTATAAGTATAATGATATGTTTAAAGAGCATAGTATAATTGGCAATATAGTGATCTCCAAAATCATTGTTAGGTGTTCGAGTCACCTTGCTCTTGGAATTTTATATAATAGAGTAAAGGGTCCTTAGCTTAAATAGGTAGAGTTTCTAATTGTCGCTTAGCAAGGTACCAGTTCGAATCTGGTAGGACTCGTAATAAATAACTTATAATGTAAACACACATATATATGTATAATAATTAGTATTATTCTAATTAAAAGAGTAATATTATTTAAATTATAATATACGTCAGACACTATCTTTAAATTATATAAATTATAACAAATATGTTAGCTGCAGCAAAATTCATCGGTGCAGGATTAGCTTGCTCAGGTTTAATTGGTGCCGGATTAGGTATTGGACAAATCTTTGCTTCATTAATATCTTCAACTGCTAGAAACCCTCAATTAAGAGGACAATTATTCGGTTACGCAATTTTAGGATTCGCCTTAGCCGAAGCTACAGGATTATTCTCATTAATGATTGCTTTCTTATTATTATACTCATAATTATATTAAATTCTAATTTAAAATATAAAATATTATTTAAATTGATTAATTTAATGTATATCCCCTCCGTAGGGGGAAATTAGATATTAAGTAGAAAAATAAAAAAAAAAAAATAAAATTAAAAGAGTGATATAATTTAATATTTAACGAGCATAGTTAAGTTGGTATAACCTCTACCTTCCAAGTAGATGTGATCAGTTCGAGTCTGATTACTCGTAAACACACTAAATTAAATATCTTTTACTTTGAGCAATATCTAAATAATAAGGTCTTTTTTCTAATATTATTTTAGAAGTGGATAAATCTTTATACCATTTCATTGTTTCTATTTGTATAGGCTTTCTATTATATTCTAATAATGATTTGAAATGAGATTCTGTTATCATTGATCTATATGATTTTTTAATCCTCTTATTTTAGTTTTATTTCTAAAATCAATTTCATTATTGAATATTCCAATATAAAATTTTGCTCCATAGAAATAAAATCTTTCATAAGGTACAAATTTTCCTTTTTCTTTAGGATTTTCAATTTTTAGATATCCTAATTTTAAAGGATCTACGAATTTAGATTCAAATGCTAATCTAGAAGGATCATCTTTGAAAGATAAGTATAAACTATCTGTATCAGTATAATGTAAATTATAATCTGAAGTATTTTTATATTTACTCATTATTAATCTACTATAAGCCGTAACAGATGATGCAATAGGAACTGAGATATTAATATCCAATTTTTCCTGATAATTTAAAGTATTAAAACCTTTTGGTAAATATTGTATTAATAATTTATCATCTAATTCGATTATATCATCAATTTCAGCTTTAACATAGAAATTTCCTAATAAAGTATCATCTTTATCAATTATCGAATTATTAATTAAATATTGATCCATTCCGAATCTACCATATAAACTATTCATTAAGTTTTTAGAAATTAATCTCCATACTTGATCTTTATTTTTATCAGCATCCGTTTTAATTTGATATAGATCCTCTATATAATCATTAAATATTTCTGCTTCTTCAAATAAGTATCCTGAAATTACTTTCACTTTGTATCCTAATTTCATAGCTTCTTTAATTTCTTCAGTATGAAACCATCCTTTGAAATTACCAACAGGAGCAAATGTTCTTAAATTATTAGAACTTATTTCTCTTCTAATTTGTAATATTGGATGTTCAATATTTAAAGGACAATCAATTTCACATTCGATAAAACCTAATAAATCTCTATCTAAAAGTTTTTTCAATTCAACAACAGATAATTTACCTAAATTATTAAATGAAAATAAATTACCAACTGGATATTTAAAGTTATGCATAGCTGTAGGATATAAGGAATTAACATCATAACACCAAATATTTTCTCCATAAGGTATATACATATCAGTAGAACCACCAGTATAAGATTGTTTAATATCTCTATAAGGAATTCCAGTAATTATAGGTATAGTATCTTTGGGCATATAATGTGTTCTATATAATTTAAAACATAATGCAGGTAACGTAGGAGTATTCTTAATATCAATTCCCCATCTATCGAAGATCATATTACCAAATTTAATTAATATCTCATGTAATGCGATACAATCAATATCTACATATTTTAATGTTTCACTTTTTAAAGACCAAACTTTAGATTGAAAAGAATCTTTGTATTTATTATAATCATCTAAAGATACTTCAGAGTGGTTAAAGTATTTATCATAATTAGGTACTATATCAGAAATATAGTCAGCAGGGAATGTTTCTTTTTCAAATAATTTTCTAGGAAATATTTCTTTAGGAGTATCAATTTTAAATGATTTACTTAAATTCATTAATGAACCTGGTAAGATTAATAATGAATCTTTAATATTAATAGTAGATTTTTTATATGTAATTTTAACCTGAATAAATTGATCTTATCTTAACATTATATTACTTTCAACACCCTCCTTATTTAATAAGGGGTTTAAATTGAAGTTAATATCGAACCCAGATAAATTAGCTTTTTAAAATAAAAATATTAAATTATATCACTCTTTTAATTTTATTTTTCTAGCAATGGTGAGTTTAACAGATATAATGTAGAAAATTTACCTTTACCATAGGATATTTAAATGTATAAATTACCTCATATATCTATATGCATATAACTATGAATATAAAAATATAATAAGATAAAATATTCTTATAAATTAATACTAATTGTTACCGAAAAAAGGAATTGAACCTTTGTTTTACCGTCATGAAGGGTACGTTCTACCGTTAAACTATTTCAGTTAAAAGTTAAAGATATAGAGAATCAAATTAGTAATAATGAGTTAGAATAAGTATCTATAAGACAGTTTTTGTGAAATTAAAATTTTCTGATCGATCTAATGTATATTATTCTTAGGTTAAATAAAGGGTTTTCTCTTTCAAATTTAAATTAATTTAAAATAAATTAACAAACTTTAGTGTTAGATTTATAAATTTTTAAATTTAACTTAATTAATACTTTCTCTTAGAGTACCATCAAATTACTTTGTATTTTCCACTAAAACTTTATTTAGAATAAAATTATTAACTATTTTATTTATAACCTTGAACCTTCCTAAGTTATCATGTGTATTTGTTAATTTTTTTTAGTAATTAATAAAAACAATTAAGCTTAACCCCAGTTTTAGACTACTAACTCTCTTTTAAATTCTATTTAATAAATTAATTGATTTAATTTTCCTTATATGGAATAAAATATTAGGAGGGGGGTTTTTCTAAATAAAATAAGATTAGTGTAATTCGATAGCATCTTTTATGTAAGAACAAACTAGAAGAACGAATACATAAGCTTGGATGAAAGATACAGCTAATTCTAAACCTGTGATAGCTAAGAATAAAGTAAATGGTAGTAAAGTTAATACAAATATTATTAATCCACCTGAGAACATTTTAAATAAGAATGTTGACAAGATTTTTAATAATGTGTGACCAGCTACCATATTAGCAAACAATCTTATTCCTAATGAAAAAGCTCTAGCTAAGTAACTAATTAATTCAATTAGCACTAATAAAGGAACTAAAGCTAAAGGCGTTCCAGAAGGTATAAAGAATGAGAAGAAGTGTACTTTATGGATAGATAAACCTAAAATAGTAACACCAATTAAAATAGTGAAAGATAATCCTATTGATACTATTATTGAAGTTGTTATAGTATAAGTATAAGGAACATTACCTACTAAATTAGAAAATAAAATAAATAAAAATAAAGAATAGATAAAAGGTAAATAAGCTTCTCTACCTATTTGATCTCTAACTATAGTATTAATACTTGCAAAGATACTTTCTAATAATATACTTTCTTTATTAGGTATTAATTTCATTTTACTATTAAAGTTTAAATTAGTTTTATCTTTCCCACTATTTTGATGTATAAATAAAATGAAAGATATTACTAATACTGTAAATAAAGCTGAATTTGTAAGAGTAAATGAAGTATTAAATAATAAAGGCGAATTGTAACTAGCTAAACTAACTACTTCGAATTGCTCTAATGGAGAATTTATAATAAAGTTATTTATGAACATATATTATATATTTTTTAATTTATTGTGTGCTTAGTTTTAATAAATACTTAATCTATATGAAAAAATTTGCAATTAAGATACTTATACTTTTATCTTTAATCTGAGTATATTAAATTTAATACAAACTAATGTAATAAGGCCTATTACTTAAAACTATTAATGTTTAATCTCCTTTACACAGTTAACTAATTTAGTCTTATTTATGTGATATTTACTATCTAAATTTTAAAATAAATTATACTTATAATCCATATATTAAATTAAATTTATATTAAATATAATCTATCTAAAAATTGTAATTGTGTTATTAATTTTATTAGTGGAGGGGTTATATTATATTCATTAAATAATGTGACATTTTACATTATTATCTATACCTGCAGATAAATTTGTATATTTATTAAGACTGTACTGGTAACATATTAAATGCATGGAATGGGATTGGACTAGCTAATGACCATTCTAATGTATTAGTAGAATCAGCTTCATTTTCATATTGTGACAATGATGTGAAGTAAGCAGGGATAGCCCAAGGATTATTATTTACTTCTTTACCATTAACGAAAATATCATAAATAATGTACCCAAATAATACAGTAGCAACTACAGAAATTAGTGATCCGAAACTAGAAATAGCATTCCATCCAGCAAAAGCATCGGGATAATCAGGGATTCTTCTAGGCATTCCAGCTAGACCTAAGAAATGTTGAGGGAAGAATGTTAAATTAACTCCCACAAATAATGTTCAGAAGTGAACTTTACCTAAGAATTCGTTATATGTTCTACCGACAATTTTAGGTATCCAGTAATAGAATCCTGCAAATAAAGCAAATACAGCACCCATTGATAATACATAGTGGAAGTGAGCAACTACATAGTAAGTATCATGTAATGCAATATCTAAACTAGCATTTGATAAAATTACCCCTGTTAGCCCTCCTATTGTGAATAAAGCTAAGAATCCTAAAGTAAAGATTAAAGGTGTAGTAAATCTTAAGCTACCTCCATATAATGTAGCTAACCAAGAGAAGATTTTAATACCTGTAGGAACAGCAATAACCATTGTAGCAGCAGTAAAGTAAGCTCTAGTATCAACATCCAGCCCTACACTGAACATGTGATGAGACCAAACTAAGAACCCTAAAATACCGATAGAGAACATAGCATATACCATACCTAAGTAACCAAAGATTGGTTTACCTGAGAAAGTTGAAACAATATGACTAACTATACCAAATCCTGGAATAATTAAGATATAAACCTCCGGGTGACCAAAGAACCAGAATAAGTGTTGATATAACACAGGATCACCACCCCCTGCTGGGTCATAGAAACTAGTATTAAAATTTCTATCTGTTAATAACATGGTAATAGCACCAGCTAACACTGGTAATGATAATAATAATAAAATAGCAGTTACAAATATAGCCCATACGAATAAAGGTAATTTATGTAAGCTCATTCCATTAGTTCTCATATTTAATACTGTGGTTATGAAATTAATTGCACCTAATAATGAAGATACCCCTGCTAAGTGTAAACTAAAGATAGCTAAATCTACACTACCACCTGAGTGGGATTGAATTGAGGATAATGGAGGATATACTGTCCAACCTGTTCCTGCTCCTTGTTCTACTAAAGAACTTAATAATAATAATATTAATGAAGGAGGTAATAACCAGAAACTAATATTATTTAATCTAGGGAAAGCCATATCTGGAGCCCCACATTGAACAGGTAATAAATAATTACCAAATCCACCTACAAGACCAGGCATAACCATGAAAAATATCATTATGAAAGCATGAGCACTAATAATAACATTAAATAATTGATGATCTCCAGCTAAAATTTGTACTCCAGGAGACATTAATTCCATTCTAATCAGAACTGAAAAGGCTGTACCTATCATTCCAGCAAATATTGAGAAAATTAAGTAAAGTGTACCAATTTCTTTAGCATTCGTAGAAAATAGCCAATTTAAATTCAATTTTAAATTAATTATCTCTTTCTAGATTAGTGAAACACTAATTAAGCCCTTAGTATCCTAATATTAAATTATGTTTAAATAGTATATTATATCTATATATTTATATTAAGTAATAATTATTATTACTTAATTGTATATTATATATATATATTTTTTTTTACTCTTTTAATTGGTTGTATAAAAAATAAAAATCGGAATAGAGGCGATTCGAACACCCAAGAGTTGCCTCAGAACAATTAGCAATTGCCTTATCTTTCCAAATGATTACTATTCCTCTAACGTGTTTAAATGTGAAAGTGTTTTTTTAGGTTTGTTTGTATATTATATGATAATAGTGTATTCGGAATAATCTTTTGTATCTTACTTCTTTTATTAAAACGATTAAATTTTAGTCTTTACCAGATTCGAACTGGTACTTTTATCGTGAAGGGATAATGTTCTACCTTTATACTAAAAGACCTCTTAGAATAGTGCGAATTATGGGTTTGAACCAAATCTTACAGTTTATGAGACTGTCGTGCAGACCTTTACACTATATCGCATAGTAGGTATATATAAATATTATATACTATATATTTTTTATAGATTATTTTGATTGAACACTATCATTGAAACATCTATTACAAACAAAGAGACTCGAACTCTTAAGGAATTACTTCCACTCCTGCTTAAGAGGAGATTGTTTACCAAAATTTCAACATGTTTGCAAAGTTAATTAAATTAAAAAATTTTATAATTAGATTATTCACTTCTTTTAATTAAAATTTAAATTTCGTTTAGATGAGAATTTATTTAGGTGCCAAGAGGAATTGAACCTCTGAATAAGGTATTAACAGTACCCCGCAATAACCACTCTGCCATAACACCATATAAGATTTTTTAAATCAAATTTATATTTATTATGGTAGGCGCGACTCGAACACGCTTCTTCTCCCACCCAAAGGGAGCGATTAATCCAGTTCATCTTCTACCATTTTAATTCTCTTGCTTCTTTTAAGTTAATAGTAGGATTTTCATATATTCAGAATTAGATTATAAATGTCTTTAGGGGGGTATAGAGCTTTTACAAATATAATCTTTGTATTAGTGAATATTTAACAGTTAGATAAGCCCTATTCCAAGTGAATCTTGTTTTGCTAAGGAGAGGAGTTAGATATTAATTTGTTTCTTTGTTCATACGTGAGATGGAATTTATCAGGGGAAGTAAAATTTTATACTATCACAATTAAAACGGATTTTAGTTAAATTAGTCTAGTTCTAACTTGAAATAGTCATAACTTGTAAAATACTTAGATTAACTTTGAACCTTTTAAAGGCTAATAAGTGATTCTTTCGCTAGTTACATACCTAATTTTTTCTTCTTTAGTTAGTTATTTGGATTATTAATTATTTCTCAGTATTAGCTAATTTTGTGATATATACTCTTATTACTTGTTGTAAAGTAAAGTAAGGTAAAACAGATTTAGACATTATGAAGATTAAATAAATTATAGCTAATAAAGCAAAAGATAATTGATTTACGAAATAAAATGGTAATAATTGTGGCATATATTATACTTTCTTCTATATTAGGTTCTTAGTGAACTATCTCTACTTTATTTAAATTTAATTAATTTATTTAATATAAGTATAAGGTAAATAATAATTTATACTAAATATAATATAAGTATAAACTAAGATTTAACGTTAAATGAGATAATTGGGGTTTATTTAATAATTGCTAAAATTAATTAAATAGAAAAAATAATTTACTTACAATAAAATCTGATAATTTAACTTTACTTAATATAGTTTAATCATAAATTAGATATTTTGTCTTAAATTATAAATTGTAGCGAGAATTCTCTCTACACTTTTATGTCTATATAAGCTTAAATTTTAAATTAATATGTATAATATATTATAAAAGTAGTTAATTTATTTAATTTTTAAAACATATTTAAATTTATAAGAATAGTAAATTTATTAAGGGTTAAGTTTACAGATGGTTCTGTAGTAAACCTGCAAAGTTTAATTTGAAAAGGTTCAATTCCTTCTTAACTCTAATAATTATCCAAATTTAAATTCTCTTAGTTCAATGGTTAGAACATCATTCTTCTAAAGTGGTAATTTTGGTTCGAGTCCAAAAGAGAATAACTAATATAAATCTAATTAGATTTAAATATTGTCACAGTGTAAAATATTAATTTATAAATATATTATTAATTATTCTAAGGTTAGGCTAATTCTTAATACTTATTAAAAAGCAATTAAAAATTTTAATCTACTCACAAATCAATTTAACTTAATCATGATATTAAATCATATTCTTTGCAGTAACAGTGTAAATACTTAATTTGCTATTATCCTTTTTATTTAGGTATAAAAAAATATAAATTAAAGGTAGATTACGATAACATATTTAAAATTTTATGATAAATAATTATTTAATAACTATTATTAATATATTAATTAATTTAATTGATGTGTTAATAGTTGTTTTACCTATGTTACTTTCAGTAGCTTTTATGACAATTATTGAAAGAAAACAATTAGCTGCACACCAAAGAAGGGTGGGTCCAACTGTAGTAGGTTATTACGGTATAGCTCAACCTTTTGCGGATGCTTTAAAATTAATCTTGAAAGAAACTGTTATACCAAGCCAATCTAATAAAGTTTTATTCTATTTAGCCCCTGTATCTACTTTAATTTTTAGTCTTTTAGGTTGGGGTATAGTCCCATTTGCTCAAGGATTAACTTTATTTGATTTCTCATTAGGAATTTTTTATACTTTAGCACTATCTTCGTTAGGAGTATATGGAATATTATTTGCAGGATGGTCAGCTAATTCTAAATATGCTTTTTTAGGGTCTTTGAGATCCACAGCTGCCATGATATCATATGAATTAATTTTAAGTTCTGCTATTTTAATTATTATTCTATTGACAGGATCATTTAATTATACAACTATTATCGAGGTACAACAATCAATATGGTTTATTGTGCCATTATTACCTGTGTTCATATTCTATTTCATATCAATTTTAGCTGAAACAAGTAGAACACCATTTGATTTACAGGAAGCCGAATCTGAGTTAGTTGCCGGTTTCTTCACTGAACATTCTTCAGTGCCTTTTGTTTTCTTCTTTTTAGCTGAATATTCTTCTATTGTATTATTTAGTTGCATAACAGCTATTTTATTCTTAGGTGGTTACAATTTACCTGAAATAATAGTTAATGGTTCAATTGTAAACTTACAATCTATAATTTTAGGTTTAAAAACATGTATATTCTGTTTCTTATTTGTGCTATTCAGAGCTACTTTACCTAGATTAAGATATGATCAATTAATTTCTTTATGTTGGATTAACTTATTACCTATAGCTGTAGCCTTTATTATTTTAGTTCCTAGTTTATTAGTAGCCTTTGATATAGCTCCTTACTAATTAAAGTAAATCCAATATCAACTTTATTAGTTTAATACTGAGCTTATAGTTGTTATTTTTATATATTAATGAACTGTATCTTATTATCTTACTATAAATTTGTTTTATCTGACATAAATATTATTTACCCCTCCAAACAATCTCAAATAAATTAGCTTGATAAGCAAATTGAGTAATTTTAGTTTATTTATTTAAATTAGAAAATATTAATGAAATTACTTAAAAGAAGTTAATTAATATCTGTCTGTTGGTATTAAAAAAAAAAAATAATTGAAATTAATATATAATATTTAATATGTTACTTAAGATTAATGTTAATGTTATTGCTTATAAAGCCTATAATTTAACGGTAGAATGTTATCTTGATGAGATAACCGTAGAAGTTCAAATCTTCTTGGGCTTAATTTAACAATTACTATGAATGAATCATTCTTTAATATTATTATATAATAATCAGAAGAATTATTGTTACAGTGAATAAGAAAAAAAATAAATATATAAATAAACTCTAATATAATCTAGAAAATATAAAATTATAATAAAATATTTTATTTTAGTCGGTTAATTTATAATTGCTAATTTAACTATTACTATGATTTTAGATAATTATTAAATTTAATTATACAATATATAAAAATATGAGATTACTTAAAAGTCACTCTTTACTAAGATTAATTAATTCTTATGTAGTAGATTCACCTCAACCTTCAAATATATCATATTTATGGAATTTTGGTTCATTGTTAGCTACTTGTTTAGTAATTCAAATTTTAACAGGATGTTTCTTAGCTATGCATTATCAACCACATGTAGATTTTGCTTTTAATAGTGTAGAACACATTATGAGAGATGTAAATAATGGTTGGTTGATCAGATATGCTCACGCTAATGTTGCTTCTTTCTTCTTTATATTTGTGTATGGTCATATAGGTAGAAACATCTACTATGGATCATATAAATCTCCTAGAATTTTAGTTTGGTCTATCGGAGTAATTATTTTAATCTTAATGATGGCTATTGCCTTCTTGGGTTATGTTTTACCTTATGGTCAAATGAGTTTATGGGGTGCTACTGTTATTACTAATTTATTAAGTGCTATACCTATATTTGGTCAAGACTTAGTAGAATTAATCTGGGGAGGATTCTCAGTATCTAATGCCACATTAAATAGATTCTTCTCATTACATTATATCTTACCATTCTTATTAGCAGCTTTAGCTTTAGCTCACTTAATAGCTCTTCACACTCATGGATCAAATAATCCTAATGGTATCTCATCTAACGGGGATAGATTTGCAATCCACCCTTACTACATGTTTAAAGATCTTATAACAATCTTCTTCTTCTTCTTAGCTCTGTCAGTATTGGTTTTCTACTATCCAAATTTATTAGGACATAGTGATAATTATATTGAAGCTAACCCTATGAGTACTCCTGCAAGTATTGTTCCAGAATGGTATCTTTTACCTTTCTATGCTATTTTAAGATCAATACCTAATAAACTATTGGGGGTATTAGCTATGTTCGGTTCATTATTAATCTTATTAATCTTACCTGTTGTAGATGTATCAAGACAAAGAGGTAGCCAATTTAGACCTGCCATGAAAGTTGCTTTCTGGGCCTTTGTGTTTAATTTTTTAATTTTAATGTGGATTGGTTC
Source organism: Fistulinella staudtii (assembly GCA_038094235.1). Lineage (NCBI taxonomy): Eukaryota > Fungi > Basidiomycota > Agaricomycetes > Boletales > Boletaceae > Fistulinella > Fistulinella staudtii. Next base: position 6,000 of record JBBPTS010000126.1, on the reverse strand, counting down.
ACAGCACCCTAATGAACCTTTTGTATTTATTGGTCAAGTGTCTACATTCTTCTATTTTTCATGGTTTTTCGTTATTGTACCTGTAATCGGATTAGTTGAAAATACTTTAATTGATATAGCTACAGAATAATTATTTGAAGGTAAACCTAATATCTTATAATAAAAATATTCATCCCTCCTTATTTAGTTATTTTATAGCAAATAAAAAAATAAAAGTAATATATAATATATATAATTTTATATTATTCTTAAGCAATCTACTTAAAACATAAATATGGTGTTTTAAAAAAAAAAATAAAAATAGTAATTATCATATATATTCTTATTATTTTTCAATTTTAGTTTAATAATTTAGTTATTTCTAAAATTTTTCATATTTACTATGATTACTCTTCGTAGGATGTTATTTTTCTTTAAATTTATAATTTTTAAATATAATTTATTATGATAAAATCACATAATTTTCAATTTTTCCCTTATCATCTAGTAGAAATTTCTCCATGGCCTATAGTATTAAGTTTTGCTTTATTAAACTTAACAATTGGAGCTGTAATGTATATGCAAGGATACTATTCAGGTGATCTTATATTAGAATTAGGATTTATCTTAACTTTAGGTGGTATGACTTTCTGGTTTAGAGATGTAGGTAATGAAGCAACCTTAGGGGGGCATCATACAAAACAAGTTAAAAAAGGATTAGAAATAGGTTTCTTACTTTTTGTTATAAGTGAAGTGTTTGCTTTCTTAAGTATTTTCTGGGCTTTCTTTCATTCTAGCTTAACTCCTGCAATTGAAATAGGAGGAGTATGGCCACCACAAGGAATAACACCTTTAAATCCTTTTGCTATTCCATTATTAAATACAATATTATTAGTCTCTTCTGGTGCTTTTGTAACTTATGGTCACCATGCCTTAATAAATGGTAACAGAAAAGATACTTTAAGAGGATTAGAATTAACTGTATTATTCGCTGTTCTTTTCACTTTCTTACAATATTTAGAATATGCTAATGCAACTTTCTCAATCTCAGATTCAGTATTTGGTAGTGCTTTCTTCTGTTCAACAGGGTTACATGGGATACATGTAATAGTAGGTACTATCTTTATCCTAGTTCAATTAGTTAGAACTATTAATTATCATTTAACAAATACTCATCATCAAGGATGTGAATCAGCTATATTATATTGGCATTTTGTAGATATAGTTTGGTTGTTCTTATTTATCGCTGTATATTACTGGGGTGGATTATAAGTAATATATTACTTACGTTATTTATTATTTACCTCTCTTTAAATACTTAAATTCCTTTAACAATCTTACAATTTAAACTAAATTAAGTACTAAAAACTTCTTATTTAGTTCAATACTTTTTAAATTTTATATTCACCCTTCTATCAAGCTTAAAATAAGTAACCGAATACACTTATTTTAACTAAAAAGTAAACATTTAAATCTAAACTTTAGTTTACTTTTTCAATTATTTAAAATAATTAGATTTATTAATTGTTCTTAAGGGTAATAAAGCTTTCATTTTAGTTATGAATCTAGCAATATTATTATTTTTAGTTGGTATTTTAGGATTTATTTTAAATAGAAAAAATATAATCTTAATGATTATAGCTATAGAGATTATGCTACTTGCTGTAACTGTATTAGTTTTAATTAGTTCTTTTGGATTTGATGATAATATAGGGCAAACTTTCAGTATTTATATTATCTCAATAGCTGGAGCTGAATCAGTGATAGGATTAAGTATTCTAGTAGCTTTTTATAGATTAAGAGGAAATATTTCTATTAAATCTTAAAATTTTATGTATTTATCAATTTTAGCTTTCCCCTTATTAGGGTCTTTTGTATCTGGTTTCATGGGTAGAAAAATAGGTATAACCGGTTCTCATCTTCTGAGCTGTACTTGTTTAACTATTTCTTCTTTTTTAGCTACAATAGCATTTTATGAAGTAGGGATATGTGGTTCTCCTGTGTCAGTTTATTTATTTAATTGGATTGATTCTGAATTTATGTCAATATCTTGGGAATTCTACTTTGATCAATTAACCGTATCAATGTTTATACCAGTATTATATATCTCAACATTAATTCATATATATACAACTTCTTATTTAGCTGAAGATCCTCACAATCAAAGATTCTTCTCTTATTTATCTTTATTCACTTTTTTCATGTTATTGTTAGTTTCGGGTGCTAATTATTTTGTAATGTTCATAGGTTGGGAAGGTATTGGTGTAGTATCTTATTTATTAATTAACTATTATTTCACTAGAATTCAAGCTAATAAAGCTGCTATACTTGCTTTAACTATGAATAGAGTAGGTGATATGGGATTAAGTATAGGATTTTTTGCATTATTCGCTTTATTTGGATCTGTTGATTATTCCACAGTATTTAGTTTAGCGCCATTTATGAATGAAACTGCTATAACTATAATAAGTTTATTAATATTAATGGGAGCTATGGCTAAGTCAGCTCAAATTCCTTTACATTCTTGGTTACCTGGTTCTATGGAAGCTCCTACTCCAGTTAGTGCTTTATTACATGCTGCTACTCTAGTAACAGCAGGTTTATATTTATTAATCAGATCTTCTGCTATATTAGAATTTAGCCCCACAGCATTATTAGTTATTACTTTAATTGGAGCAAGTACAGCTTTCTTTGCAGCTACTTGTGGCTTAGTACAAAATGATTTAAAAAGAATAATCGCTTTCAGTACAATTTCCCAATTAGGTTACATGGTAATGGCAGTAGGGTTAAGCCAATATAATTTAGCTTTAATGCATGTAGTTAACCATGCTTTCTTTAAAGCCTTATTATTCTTAGGGGCTGGAGCAGTTATCCATAGTTTCGCTGATGAACAAGATATTAGAAAAATGGGAGGTTTAATTAAATTCTTACCCTTTACTTATTCAGCCATGTTAGTAGGATCTTTATCTTTATTAGCTACCCCTTGGTTAACAGGATTTTATAGTAAAGATTTAATAATAGAATTAGCTTACGGTCAATACAGTTTTTCAGGGATTTATGCTTATATTTTAGGAAGTGTAACAGCAGGTTTAACAGCTTTCTATTCCTTCAGATTAATAAGTTTAGTATTCTTAACTGCACCTAATGGTATAAAAAATGTTTACTTAAATTCACATGAATCTAATTTTGCTGTCGTTATTCCTTTATTTATTTTAGCTTTATTTAGTATATTTTTTGGATTTGTTTTCTCTGATTTATTTGTTGGAGTAGGTTCAGATTTCTTTGCTAATTCTATTTTTATCCACCCAAGTAATATTTCAATAATTGAAGCTGAATTTAGTTTACCTTTATATATAAAACTATTTCCTACTATCTTATCAGTAATAGGTGCTACAAGTGCTATATTCATATATCATGTATATCCTAATTTTATTATTAATTTAACTGATTCTGCCTTAGGTCTAAAGTGTTATACTTTCCTTAACGGAAAATATTTCTTTGATGTAATTTATAATTATTATATAATTTCAGCTGGTTTATTAACTGGGAATACTATATCTAAAGTATTAGATAGAGGAGTAATTGAATTATTAGGTCCTTATGGTTTAGCTTCAGTATTAGAAAATACTGCTAATAATATTGCTAAATTAGATACTGGTGTTATTACTACTTATTCATTATATATAACTATAGGTATATTGTCATTAGTTTTCTTAGTATTTGCTCCATTATTATTTGATACTACGGTTATCTCAGAATTTAGATTAGTTGTTATATATCTATCTGCTTTATTCTTTACTGTTTTACCTGGCCTGTATAATAAACAATAATCTCTTTGTGAAAATTGTTTTCTCTGATTTATTTATCCTATCAATAGCTATTAATATGAGGTGATTTTAAATATTATATTCTACCTCATTTAATTAACCTTAAATTAATTTAAACTTAGATCTCACTTAAAAAGATTATATTCATTATTGCATGTAAACTTTTATAAACAAATATTTATAATTATTATATAATAATAATATAGAAAAATTACTACATTTAGGAAATACTACACACAACAAAACACACAACGAGATTATGTTAACTTTATTATTAATTATCCCCATAATAGGATCACTAATTATTTTATCTATTCAAGAAAATACTATAAATAGTTATTCAAAAATGAGAACTATTGCTATTTCCACTTCTTTAATTAATTTGTTAATTTCTATCCTCTTATGGTTAAATTTTGATTCGAATACAACTCAGTTTCAATTTGTATCGGAATTTGATTACTTAACTTTTGGGCATTTAAATTTTGGTGTAGATGGAATATCTTTATATTTTGTTTTATTAACTACTTTCATTACTCCTATTGCTATCATTTCTAATGCTTATAATATTAATTCTAACTTAAAATTCTTTTTAATTGCTTTTTTAATATTAGAAACTTTACAGTTAGCTGTATTCTTAGTTTTAGATTTATTATTATTTTATATCTTCTTTGAAAGTGTATTACCAATCTTATTTATAATAATAATAGTGTACGGATCAGGAGAATTTAGATTTAGATCGGCTAATTTATTCTTCTTATATACATTATTTGGTTCTCTGTTTATGTTATTAGCTATCTTACAAATTTTTAATTTAGCTGGTACTACTGATTTCCAATTATTATCATTAGTTGAGATTAATGTTGAAGCTCAAAAAATTTTATGGTTAGCCTTCTTCTTAGCTTTTGCTATAAAAACTCCATTGTGGCCTTTCACAGGATGGTTATATAGAGCACATGCTGATAGCCCTTTAGCTGGATCTATCTTATTGGCTGCTACAATATTAAAATTTGCTACTTATGGTTATATTAGAATTTTAATTAATTTCTTGCCTGATGCTACAAATTATTTTGGTCCTTTAGTTCAAACTATTGCTATTATTACTTTAATTTATGCTTCTTTAACTACAATTATCCAACAAGATACTAAAACTCTTATTGCTTATTCCAGTATTGCTCATATGAGTGTTGTTATTTTAGGTTTATTTTCTAATAATATTCAAGGTATCGAAGGAGCTATTTTATTAGCTTTAGCTCATGGGTTTGTTTCTCCTGCTTTATTCATTTGTGTAGGTGGAGTTATTTATGAGAGAACAGGGACTAGAATTATTAAATATATAAGAGGTTTAGTTACTTATATGCCCATCTTCACTATTTTATTTTTTATATTTACATTGTGTAACACTGGGATACCTTTAAGTTTAAACTTCTTAGGTGAGCAATTATCTTTAATTGGTATATGGGAGGTTAATCCTATAGTTTCAGTAATAGGAGCCACAGGTATAGTATTATCTGCCTGCTATTCTATATTCTTATATAATAGAATATCATACGGAACTTATTCCCCTAATATGAATAATGTTATTGTATTAGATATTAATAGAAGAGAATTTGTTATTTTAATTTCTTTGTTAATCCCTACGATATTATTAGGAGTATTCCCTAATGTCATCTTAGATTCAATACATTTATCAGTATCAGCTATATTATATAATTTATAGTTATATAACAATTTTATCATCTTATTACGAGAAAAATATCTCTCATTATTTTAATGTGAACTATTAATTTCATTTAATTATGTTAGTTTATGTATAATTGACACTCCCTCCTTTTTAATTAAGAAAAATATACATTATTTGGTAATCCTAATATAAAAGTATGAGCTGAGAATATAATTTAATTATATGTTAAGGATACACATATGTATTATAATATATTAAATTTATGTTCAGTACTAATCTCACAATTAGTAAGTAATTAATCTTTAAGCTTTAATAATTCTTATAATGAATAGTCTCCTTTATCCTAAGATTCTGTTATGATTATATAGAGGATTATTAAACGAGTAAATAAAGTTTGTATTATAGATTTCAATATAATTCTATTGTATAGATAAACTTTAACTTTATTTATATTTTTCGATATGGTGATATTAGGTTAATAAAATAACTCAAATAATTAGCAAAAAAAAAAAA
>JBBPTS010000125.1:0-17544 GCA_038094235.1 Fistulinella staudtii | reverse complement strand
TAGCAAACGCGTCGGCCACGTGATCGCGAAAACAGGCTAAACACGGATAAACAACCTTTGACAGGGTGCGATTAACCATTTGGGTTTGCAATACCAGAGGACCCACGTGACCGTCGTCCATAGGCCGCGTATGTTATCCGCGTCTTGGTAAAAAAACAACATCAGGAACGACACCAAATGTTGTTAATCGTTCATTCACGAGAGCTCACATGGCTGTAAGGAAGACCAGATGACTGATTTCCAGTACCTTTAAAGTACGCATTAATGGGGTAGTGGTAACCTGGGTCGTTGCCATCGACCCGCCGGGGGTTCGATTCCCCCTTAATGCAGGATATTTTTTTCTTTTCTGCAGTGCGGTCCGTTTTGCCTCGAGGTTCTCTAGACACCGCTCCGCGTCCTCCTGTATCTTGGTGTGTTCCTGAAGGATATCGAGGCTGTATACACTCGCAAGGCGAATCACTTTGTTGTGCATGAACCAAAAGCCTGAATACTGTTACAATAGTGCGTGACGCCGATCTCAAACACCCAACTTCGCCTTCAGCTCGCTGATCGTCGCGATGACCCCGACACCCTGAGCCTCAAGCTCTTCCCACTCATTACCATCCCTCGATACGCTCCGCACCGCCTCCTTGATCACCCACGTCTTCCATGGTCCAGCCTTGACCGAATCGATCGCAGATGCTTTGACGCAATAGTCCCCTGCGACGCCGATGATAAATAGATCCGTCACACCCTTGGCCCGTAACGATGCCTCAAGGTTCGACACGACCAACTCCCAGGGATCCTTGAATGCCGAATAACATTCTACGCCCTGCTCCATGCCCTTGAGAATGATCTCGTCGAATAGATCCTCGTGGAGTGGGACGAAAAGTTCTGCGCCGGGCGTACCCTGGATACAGTGATCGGGCCACAGGACCTGCTGTATACCGCGCTCGGGGATGGACTTGACGTCCTGGCCACGGGCGATGACGAGGTGTTCCGGCGGATAGATGGTTTCCACCTCGAATGTGCCCTTCCCGGGGTGCGATGAAGCAAACGATATATGGTTAGGGGGATGCCAGTCTTTGGATGCATATCGGGCATGGAACGGGAGGGAGATGACTTCCTGCACCGGCGGGATAACAGAGGGGCCATTTGGAACAGCTAAACTACCACTGATAAAGTCCACCTGGACGTCTATGACAAGGAGTGCGTTGACTGGTGCCATGTTTACTCTACGGGAACATTGTGAGATCGTGCGTGTGATATGATCGCTTATGAACACATACCACGCTTGTTCGACGACCGTCAGTGGGTGGATGGTGATGGATGTACAGATGGTGGAGATGGTGGAGATGGCACAAACGGTACAGGATCCCCAGAAACTTCTAGATTCAATTCCGCAAAACAGGGTCTGGCCAATGTGATTTGTTATATCGCCGGGTCTGGGGCTTAATCTGGTGATCCCGTGTCCAGCGTCATACTTGTGCAGATATCAAAGTTGGTGCGCCCATGTAGTAAATCACGACCCAGGTAGGTTAACATCATTGCTACACAGACCAAACGTGACCCAAATCACTTATCGAGCACGGTAATGGGTAAATAGAATCCAATCGTCCAAGATGTAAAACGCGATGGCCAACGCAACAGACATCTGAAAACGGAACGTTCCGTGTTCAGCACCCATCCTATCGGGGACACGGGTCCGACGGTCAACAGCTGTGATAATGCGCCAGAGTAACCGTCAGATCGGCAGGGTCGCAAGCATGCTACAAGCATTTCAGAAATGTAATAAAAAATACCAGGCTCGAACCAACATTGAAGCGTTTTGCGTGATCGAGTCCGGCATCAAAGCATTGATCTTTACAAAAGTAGCCATGTCTAACAGGCCGTTTATCAGTGCATTTGCACGAATTGCATCGAAAATGGGAATAAATAAACGTACGGGCAGTCGGGTAGTGGCTGCATCAAGTCTGGTTGTGGAGGAAGGATCAGACAAGATTTTCACGAGCAAACCTCGTTACCTCGATCTTTTCGCTTATTCCACCATCGAAAAACGGTCTTCCTGAAAAACTCTTCAATGCAGTAGTGGCAAATCCAATCTTGTTTACGCCAATCTTTGAATTCATCACCCTTGCAAGCAAACAGTTCACAAAATAGAGTCTGATAATTGGCATCGCGGAGCGCGTTAAAGAGCGGTTTTTCTATCATGTTGCATGATAGTTTTAAGAAGATCTCGGAGAGAATACCAAAGCGCCCTCTAAGGAGTGCCCAGTCTGGAAGGTGTATAAGCTAATAGCCAGTGGACGAACATGGGACATACTATTCTCGTTATACAAGGTGTCAATCACTTGGCAGTCCCGTTCGCACCCTCGACCTGATCGTGGTAAGTATACGTGGTGGAGATCATTCATTTTACCAACAGATGTCGCCCGTCCCACGAATTTCATCCAAGAGAGACCCTACAAATCCAAGTGGTATGTCAACCTTGCGTTGTTGGAGAATGCCTTCCACAGCATGGAGGAGAAATTTTTCATAGGGCCCATAGTCCGTAAGGTAGCCACACGGCAAGGGGTCGGAACACTGTTCCTCCCAACACCGTAAGATGATTCGAGGACCGGAAAACAGGAACAGTCCATCGAAATCATCTGATATTACAATCATATTCAAGTACAGTTCGATTAGCGCGACGAAAACTCAGGCCAATCATGTTTGATCGACTCACAGACGTCTTGAGATCCCACTATCTTGCATTCGCCGAGGATTACCCAGCTCGCAAGGTATTGGAGAAACCTGGATACCTTGCTTATTTGAACGAGTTCTGGAGACGTGAATTTTTGAAAGAAGGCCTTTTGAATCTTCAAACTCGCACCCTTGGCGCGCTTCCCGTGGGGAGCGCTCTCGTACCCGTACAACGTGGACAGGATCCAAACCCGGTACATCGCGCGATGAAACCTCCAAGACTCGACAAACGTCAACTGACTGGTTTTGGGGGTTCTGTCCTTCTGGCTATCCAAAATATGAACCAGACACCACTGGAGAGAAGAAGCACTTGCGCACATCCAACTAAACAGGCCTTCCAATGCATACACGACAGCGGCATTAGATACCATGATCCGCTCTTCTTCAAGTGTTAGCTTCTGGTTGATCATATCGTTTTCGGCCATCTCTACAACATCTTTGTTGATGTTTCTCAGAGCTTGATAGCGTGCCAGCTGCAACGCTTGTAACATTGCAGGACCAACAAGTTCATGCAAGGAGGTACGGTTGGGCTGGGCCATCTGAAGTAAATTGTATCAGTGCCAAGCCCACTGGTGAAAGACAAATCAAGAAGGTGATAACAGCGCATCGATAGACGCTGGTATGGCCTCGTGTTTTGAAGACCCAGTGGGCAAGTCCATTCAAGGTGTTGGCTTCAAACCGTCGCCCGGAACTGCCACTACAACATTTAAACGTTCAGCCGTGGCTCTGATGATGCCAAACACGACGAGTAAGGAGTGCATAGTAGTTCTACTCTAATACTCTTTGTCACTGGCAGGATCAAACTATGACTTCATTCGCAATGGTAGGCGTCACACCGAACTCGACACACCAACCTGATGTGCAAGCCACCTCGTACTCTTCCCACAGAAATACCATTTCCCATTTTCGGTTGGAGCCACCAGACGAAGACCCTTGGTCTCCCCTTCCCTTTCCATCTGTGCTCCCCGCCGCGTGTTACAAGTGGTCGTAGTAGCGTACCACCCTACTGGACTCCACGCTGGGTCACCACCATGGACCCTTTCGCCTTCGGGATCGCAGCCTTCAACTGTCATCGAGACCCTGTCACAATGTCTCGCAAATCCTCCCTTAAATCTTACCTTCGCCAACCATGATATTGGTATTTCCGAGATGGATCAAGAACATGCATACATACGTTTGAATCACCCACTGCACTCGGCCAGAAAAACTTTCGTTGATCAACCAGTGTTCTGAGCTGTTAAAATTTGTTTTGTACCTGATATAAATTACAATGTTGCCGGACAAGCGTTATCTACAGTACAAGGACGTCGGTACAGCAAGGCTCTCGAGTCTAGACCAAATTAACTTAATTAGTATTCGAGTCGGTGTAAATCGTCTCCGCAAAGCCCATGCGTTGGTTTGTCGTGTCAAAGACGGCATAAAAGCGTTGACTGCAGAAGTTTACCAACGAGGATCAGAATACGATTTCCGAACCAAAGACGACGTACAGGAAGGTGAGCCCGTTGATAAAATTGTACCGTTGGCTTGATGACGGGCCTTGGTCATTGACGACGAGGTAGATTGTGTTCGGGCTACCGCCAATCGCGTTGTTCAATGCCCGGGGCCAAATCTGGCCATTGGGCGACAATCCATACGATTTCCCTCCGATGTTAAAGTACAGCGTCTGCAGCTTGGCGTACTGCGTTGAAGTGACGGTGAGGAGGCCAGTGCTATTGTCCAAGGTACCACCTGTCAAGGACTGGTATTGTTGATAGGCCTCTGCAGATGCTCACCCTGAGCGTTTATGCACCGAGAACCGACGTATTACTTACCCGATGGGATATAAATAAAGGTGGTACCACTGTCGACAACACCGTCGGTCGTGGTCATGATCGTGGTCTTCCCATAGGAGATAGACTCCTCAATACCCCACGAAGAAGACGCAGGCGTATTCTTAACTAGAGGTACATAGGCCACCGAGCTCCTCAACACTGACTGATCGTGGCCGCCAAATGTGAGTATCCCCGTGTTGTGGGGAGCATACGATGGGGCATAAAAGATGCCCAACACTTGCTGCGATATCTGTTTCTGGGAGTATAGATTGTCCATTACGGTCGGGACCTCAAACGTGTTGTTGACAGTGCCTTGAGTGAGATCGACAGGGCCAAGGCCAAGGATACCGTCGAAACCGTTAACACCGACAGTCGAGCTGGCGACACCAAGCGATTGCTGCTTGATGACGAGGTCGGAGGTGAGAGTGACAGTATCGAGCCACTCTTCTCCAAAGAATCCGCCAGAACCGTAGATCACCTCCTACAGAGCGTCTTTTGGGTCAAGCACGAGTTCAATGAGATGAAAACGTACGACGGCGTTACCAGTATTCACGCTTGTGCTAGTCACCTTGTATTTCTGGCTAGCTCCAATCCACAGGTTCGAACTTCCCGTGTCGACTAAAACAAGGTCTGGAGACGATCATTGAGCCCAGCCAGTCACCTAAGTGAACAAGATACATACGATCTGTGGGAGGTGTGCCAATGCCAACTTCGGTCAGGAACAAAACCCCAGCATCCACAGCATTGAGCGACCTGTTGCCACCATTGGATGACGCAGATTTCAAGGCATCCATTCGAGCGTGATCCTTTTGGATGAGAGCCTTGGCGCTTTCTGCATTCAATTTAGCGGTAACTTTGAGGGTGATACGGGCAGCATCTTGGGCAACAGGGCTCGCGGATACGATGCTCCATGAAATCAGAAGAAGGGATAAAAAAATAGTCATAATGGGGTATATCCGAGCCGTCAAATGCGGAGGATAGAGAACGACATCTTTTGCACATCTTTTAAAGCTTCGGAGGTAATCAGGGTAGTCCACAAGGACCTCGAAATTCTGCACCGGATTTCAGTAACAAGAAGAGTTGAGTGTGGAATCAAACGTAATGACTCGGCGGTTGTGGGGTTAGAGCGCTGATATTCGCGGAAGCGCGCCGTTCTGAGTCTGGCCACACTAGTGCGTGTCGTTGTACTTTGTGCAAAAGAACAAAGAGATTTAATAGAAGTTGTCACCAATCCGGACTTTCCCTGGTGGGCCGCAGCGAATGCACGCTATACCGCGAAGGCTTCCAGACTCGATATTCTGCAGTGCAAAATTAGCTACAAGTTAACGCCGGAATCAAATGAATCGATGCAAAAGAAAATCACCAAGTTGACAGGTCAATAGATTCGAGTTCGGAGTAGCCGATCGTACAGTAGTTTTTTTGTATATATGACTTGATGGATATCAGGAGTGAATCGTGATTGTAGCATCACTGGGGTTCTACGTCCGAGTCCTCCAGCCATGGCAACCAAATTATGCGGCTCAGTCAGCTTCGAGAAAGTGGAAGTATGATGGGAATGAAGAGCTCGCCGCTGAGTGCTGTGGTAACCATCATGATGGACATGTGTTTGAACTTCTTACAGCAACGCCTCATCGCATTCGGGCACCATCAGGAGACTGCAGTGACATCACGTTAACTTTCGAGACCTTCACGAGGGCTTAGCGAGGGCAATGCTGAACTGTGATTGAACCGGACTCTTGTATGGCACCTTCAGACGATACTCCGCCGTTTGAGCACCAAATCAGCCGCTCAGGAAACACCGATGACTGACTCGCCAACTTTTTGTGCAATGGACCATCCCATGGCAGTCCTGCTACTCACAGCTTCGGTCCACAACAGAAGACCTACAATTGACCACATCTCCGAGGCTTCTGTTAATCTAGGACGCGCCATCATCCGACCTTCGATAAGCCCAACAACCCCCTCCGCAACCTCACAATATACCCATCAATCGCCTCTGCCTCGAGGTTGTGGACGAGATACTCGCGATGCACCAGACGGCGCGCATTGGTCTGCTCCACCACCATCTTGGTGTCGTCCTGGATCTGCGCCTCTACCCGTATTCCTGTACCTGCTACGCTCAACGCGGCATCTATTTCCACTGGGCTGAGGGGTTCGATAGACATGTCCAAAAGGCGACCCGGAATCCCGCACCGCGTGACCTGCGTACGCTGCTCCGGTGAAGTTGGACTAAAGAATTTACTGCAAAAATCAAGCGCGTTTTGAAGTTCACTCTCGGACAACCGTTTGCCAATATCGGATGCACCTTGAATGACTACATTTGGCACGTGCGGTATTGCCAAGTCCAGATCAACGATGGGCACTTTATCGCCATGCAAACGAGTAGACGCACCAGGACGGATGGAGGTGAATGCGGTGTCATACCCATCTTCGTCGACGTCGTTGAGTACATCAAAGCGCGTCGCACGGATCTGCTCGTAGGCGCTCAATACTACCATTTGAAATCTATCATATTACCATGTGTATGCCACGCGCATCAGCCTCAAAGGGAGGGGCAACCCATATTCCACCCACCTCGTATAACTCAGTGTGAACCGCTTCGTATACCACGCGGCAGCAGCGGTCTCGGTACAATCACCGCGGATAGACGCACAGATGGATGCTGCCGCCGATAAAGCAGATGTCATCGCCAAATGCACCCCAGACGAGAATAGGGGATCAATGAACGCTGTGGTTCAAGATTGTCAGTGACACTACATGCGCGTCCTGTAAAGGGGGGCGTGTGAGACACCTCGGTACGTTACCTCCTGCGTCCCCAATGATACGGTACGAGTCTCCTCCGTACGAGGTTGCCGAATAGCTGAAGTCAGCCGCAGAATGTACCAGCGTCTCGACCGGGTTCCGAGAGTCACCCCGCCTAGAGGACAATGGTTTTGAAATTAATGTTCCCTTGCCGACCAAACGAGTTAGGTTGGGTGCAAGTCGCATTAGGGCTTGATATCGCATCATCGTTGTCGGGCCTGAAAGCCCCGGGAAATTGTACTTGTCTTGGTACAGTTTCTGGTTAACCACAACACCGACCGATGTCGTGCCGTCATGAAGCGGGATAAACCATGCCCAGCCCGAGTCATCTGTCATACCAGGAGGGATTAATCTGCGAGTACAGTAGGGAAACAACCGATCTCCAGAATACATGATGCTTGCCTGTTAGAGCCTCGAACCACGGCGCACCTTCCCGCTCTGTACCCGCGCCATACATTTCAGTGCCCGTCCAATACCCCCAGAGTGCGACGTTCCGCAATGACTCATTGTAATGCCGGTTCTTCAAATGGTGATCAGAGACGAGACCAGCACGTCCCGTTGCATCAACGAGAAAGTCGAAGGTGATCTCGCCCTCGAAATTGACGTGGTTCATTTCAGGGTTGGTTTGGGCCCGACGGGACTGGCGCCAAGTAGCGGCCACCGGGCGAGATGAGTCTCGGTTGGAAAAGTGCAATGAAATGACACGCGTCCGTTCGTATACATGCACTCCTACTACCCTTGCATGATTGAGGAGCATCTGATCAAATTCTGCCCGCGTCTGATTTCCCAGCCGACCTCGAACGAGTGGGTCTACAGCAACATTAAAAAGGGAGACTGACCACGTTCCACGAACTATTGGCGTGCCCGAGCGCCATAAAGTCCGTATCTGAGGGACCCGGGCGTACATAGCGTTCTGATGAGAACCTGGAAGCTAAGATGTAGAGAACAGGGTATACGTACATCCCTCCCGTTTGAATTGATTAAACTTGATCGCTGCACCAGGCTAGCCAGGAAAGAACCGTACACGAAGAGCATTCAGAAAAAGAATGGAGTATTGGTTACCGCGTAGGTGAACAAACAAGCGATAGAAACGGCGACCTTGTGTTTGCGTACACACCTTGTGCTTGAAATCACATTTAACCAACTTTTGTTCCGCGTCGACGAACCGAAGATAGTGGCGCACGGAAGGAAGGAGACTCTCCCCGATATGATATCTAACGCTCATCAGCATCAACAGATAGATGTGCCATTCGCCATTGAAATGGAAGAAAGACAATGAACTAGAGGACTGACCTTGGGAATTGCGTCGCCTCGAACAGTACGACGTGCATACCTTCTCTAGCTAGTACGGAGGCGGCGTAACTTCCCGCTGGACCACCGCCGATGACGAGCACTTGAGCATGCTTTTTACACATGAGCGGGAAAGTGTGCGAGGCACGACGCGACGAGCAATAACTCACGGTTGGAATAATGGGTTCACAAGACTCTACCTCGGGCCCACTGTCCATCACGGCGTGCGGATGAGGACCTTCACTTTAAGGCACCTTGCGTCCATTGCTGGCTTATATGATACAAATGCAACCATCCTCCCCGATGGCGCGCTAGAAAAGGCCGGGCATCGTGATCATCATCGAAGTTGTTCGACTTGACCTCAACTTGGCTATTTGAGTTTCGAATTGAAACTTGTTGAAGAACCCGAACGTCCAGGCCGGCCTCCGAGATGAGGTATTTAGACAGCTGCTTCGCCTGACGGCTGTGCTTCATTTGCATCTATACGGACACATCTGCATCCCGCTGTGGGCAGCCTTTTGCCATGACGGTATACACTGAGTCGGTTTCGGTTGTCCTATATGGGCCTATCATCACTCTTGATAGCCTAGAATGACAGGTATGCCCAGGCTCAGCAGGTGTCCAATGGGTGTGAAACTGCTAAGGAAAGAACGATCGGTCTTGTCCGATGGAGCTAGTCGGACCACATCGATTCGAGTTGCATCGATGTCAAGTACGAATTCGTTGATAGTATTTTTTGCCATCAAACAGAAGCTTTAGTCCATTGATCGGGAGAATCATAAAAATGACCAACCGAAAGAGCCCACCAGAAGAGGCGTACTCAAAAATCGAATTCCTCACCATCTACCGTCATGTTCCTCGTCTGTTCCGCAACGCCGAGTTGGCCACGGCAGTTTCTCGGTTGAACGAGATGGATGCACCGGAATTGTAAACGAGAAGTTGTTGTGTTCGTCTTGCAGCACCCAAGTCTGGCTACCTCATCGTGACTCCGTACCTCTTACAGGTTGATGTACCCCATATCCAGTGGACAACACACTCCTGTAGGATTAATTTCCATCTCTCAGGAAAGGAAGTAGTCGTTTCCAAGAAGGCCGATATGAGTTTGGCCATGGGTAGGCCATTCTCAGCGTGCGACCGGCGTTCTCCGTTTTTCCCTAGTATGTGCCCCACATCGAAACCGCTTGTTGTCTCGACAGCACCACCTAGACCGTTGGCTAGTAGAGCCAAGCATGCGGGAAAATAAGTCTGGATGCGCTGCAATAGCCAGTTGAGAGGTGTCGCGCACACGATGTCTGAGCCAGTATGGCCAATACCGATGAGGAAACTACAACCAACACCATCACAAAAGTTGCAAATTAAATATATTGTCATATACTCTGCTGTTAGGTAGTATATCTGTTGGAACAACTGTATGGGCTGTTATTTCAATCGAGCCTAAATATATGAATGTCTTGCTACTGCCCGGTAGGATAGAAGCATGTCATGTCTGTTCGAACACTTGGGTTCAGACAGTACAAAATACATAATATATTTGATGGGTGAGGAAAACACTAACTATACTGTGTGTCTTTCGACAGTGTCCTCTAAAATAGTGTTAATTCTACCCCTCTCGTATTAGAGAGCCACTTCAAAGCCTGAGTAATCTGAGTGTAGGAATTTAGCTACTCTATCAAGTGCAGATACTAACCGGCAGGGAGTCCCTACCGCTAGGCCAAAACGCAACATATATAACTACGTGTGACATACTGGCTATCAAAATTCCGCAAAGTGCCAATATGGCGATGCGCGAACCAACCAACCAACCACCACCACCACCATTGCAGTGACGACAGCGACCAGCCGCCCACCCCATGGCCCCACTCAATCACGAGTGATGGGCACTTGCCGCCCACCAACCGCAGCGAATCCGTTGCCCACCACTACCACCGCCAATGTCGTGACCCCAGCGGTGACGACGACGGTGGTACCCAACCACCCAGTAATGGGTGACAAGCACACCGTCCACCAATGATGGCGAATAGCTAACGGCCGTTGCCCACCCTGTGTCCCTTGTTCAATGACAAGCGACAACCACACGTCCATCAACGACGATAACACCACCACTGCCGTGCTCATCCACCCACCAACAGCGACGCACAGTGAATGTGTGTCACCAACCCAGCAATGCGTGTCGCCCACCCTGCACCCCCACCCAGTGATGAGTAACGAGCCACGACAATGACCGCCACCTCACCCAACCACCTAGCGATGAGCAACGAGCGCACATCGTCCACAAACGGTGGTAAATGGTGAACGCGTCACTCATCTCGTGTCCCTACTCAGTGACGAGTGACGAGCGTTTCCCTGCCCAGGTGTATCATCCACCAACGGCGACGAACAGTGAGCACTCAAGTACTCATTGCTCACCCGAAGCCCTTGCGCATTGATGGTTGTTTTACTAACGTGTTCCTCAATGTCTTTCGCAGTACATGTATATGTAACCTTACGGACAACGTTTGTATCTTTGATGCTTGAAGGTAGCATCTAAGGGACACTAGCGCGCTTTGATTACATTACAGACATTATAGTTGGCTACCTACATCTGATGCGACAAACAGTACGAGCACCGTTGTGATGGTAGAGTATATCTAACCGACGTAGTTCACACTGACAAAATATGACATAATATACATATGTTCAGAATGACGACGGACTGCATCCTTTATTTGGTATGTTATGTTTTTGCAACTTTTGTGATGACGTTTCTTGCCTTCAACGATGGTGGCCGAGGCAGCTGAGGCTTGTGATCATACGGAGGAATCCCATAGATGTTTATCATCGACGGAATCATCTTGGCACTGACCATTCATTCCGTTTCCATAATCCCAGTACCTTTCATTTCTGTGGAAAAGAACTCAGTCATTCGACATCGTGGTTCGGAGTTCAAACGACAGTCTTTCTCCTAGCCGTTCACCATTCACAAAGTTGATGTGGTTTCCCCAGATATGCGGCACTGGAAAGTTCAACTTACAAGTTTGCAATTGGTCTGGAGAAAAGCCTGTCAAAGAAGAGACCAGGCACTGCAAACACTACATGATCCATTGACCCTATGCAGGTGAACCAGCGGAGTGCTATTACAACGTCTGTTAATGAACATCCAATGCAAGTTATGCAGGACTCGTGACAATAAACATCGTAAAATGCCAACTGCAATTGTTCAGTCCCATGCGATGCGCTGTGCATATTCGCGTATGCGCGACACTACACACTCTTCAATCTCGTGCCCAACGCCCGTCGCGACCTTGAGAATAATCTCGTTTAACCCTGTCGACCCGAGAATGTCCACATGATCGCTCGTGTTGGCACCCCCGCGCGGCATGCTGGGTACAGGGCGGTGCGGAAGCTGTACGTGTACGCGTTGGTCTGCTTCACATCCACACTCGAGGATAAAGAAAGTGACGCACCTCTACTGTCGTCACATTGATACGGGCAGGGTTCCACCGAAGACGCTTCCATCCCTCGATGCACATGGCACCCGTACTCAACAAGCTTACCGTCCCATCGCCTTCCCCCATGTTGACGCCATTCCGGACCTACGTCAGCCATTGTTAGACACAAAGACAACGCGTCTGACATGATATCTACCTTGGGAGCCAAACTCTCGTTGGTGTACTCGGCATCAATCCAACTCGTGTGGAGTTGATAATTGTAGTCAGACAAAGGGACTGCAGAGTCGCTCGACGCCATGTCATTTCCCTTTCCCAGCGCTTCCGTATCTACCAACGACCCGTTCGGTACCTGCTGAGCATGAGCATACCTATCAATCAGAGACCATCAAATCAAATGGCACGCAAGTAACGACAGGCACATCTTACCAGTAAGATCGCTAGGACAACCGAAAGTGAATAAGTACCGTCGCGACAAAGGGAACACAGCGAGATGATCACCTCAGTTTCCTTTCCGTGCCCATAGACACAAATGAATTTCATAGAAGGGGCATTTGGAAGCCTTTCCAGCGCCGCTTGCGGTCAAGTACAGCCGCCGTACTAAAACAGTTGTATACATACCTAATCTCGAGAGGATTCGTCCATTTCCTATGGTCAAGGTCGTTCTTTGCCAGCACGGCATCGTTGCGTTCGATCCCAAAGGAGTAATTCGTTGATAACATTTTCTGCCAGTACCAAGAAAGGTGTCAATATGCAGATCAGGATAATCACAGTGAAGTGATGCCTGACCTGGAAGCTGCTTGGCGTGCGTTCAAGGATCCAATCTCCCACCATCTCTGCCGTCATGTTCCTCGTTTGCTCCGCAACGCCAATGCCGTTGGCAACGACAGTTTCTCGGCGGAACGAGATGAGTGCCCCATGCGAATGAAAGGTATCGCATTCGTCATCTGGCGCCCAAGTCTCATTACCCCACACCGCGTCTCCTCCCTTCGGGTCTCATTAGATCTATGATGGTTCTTGTGTCTCCTCAGAGATTACCTTAACCCACAGGCTCGCACTTCCGGCCCAGCTACGGAATAACTGCTGGCGTTCACTCCTGGAGAAGAAACGTTCAAGCACTATATCGGACATGAGGCTCAACATGAATCGAGTAATATCTGAGCACTGACCATAAGCTCCTGCGGGATTCATTTCAACAGTATCTCTCATTTCTCCAGAAAGGAAAGCAGTCATTGCCTTCGCCTGAGTGTGTGATCAACATCATTGCTCACAAATTAAATTGTAGTCTTACTGTACCCTTCTCATTCATTAAATATACGAATCATGGACGATACAATGAGACATACCAGATATGCACCAGCAATGCTGAGAAAAGTTTCAATATGGTTCTAGAGGCAATATGAGTCTTTGGATAAAGATGTGTAACGCGACGAACCTCCACCCAATCAAGTCCACCAGCCCCGTGTTCAGGGGATTCTACCCATTTAAAACTATGGTGAATGAAATTCAGGTACCCATCCATGGGCCGTCAAAAATCACGAACAAGTACTGTTATAGCCTGGTCAGCGTTGTCCTCGGGAAGGGAACTTTCAACGCAGTACTCACAAGTGCCACCTAAACCAACCTCGGATATGAACAGAACAAGTCAAGAAAGAGAATTGACGCACTGTAGCGCCCATAGAATGAGCAGCGATTACCACCTTTTTGCCTTGACGCCTCCTACGTCGAGGGATAACAGTGAAAACAAAGCTATACTATTTTGGGATGAAGACCCACTTGAGACCTTCGATCATAACCTTCAATCTCGAAAAGTAGCCGTCTCGTTCTTCGAGATTCCACATCGACAATCGCCAATCATATGCCGCGAGATGGAGGTTGTTCGTGTCGTAGTCCACCACTGCCAAATTTTCGATGATCTTGGCCCTGCGGAAGGCTGTATGAGTACGACCTCTTTAATCCAAAAGTTTGAATGCGCAACCAGATCCAGTAACCTGCCATAAAGCTACTGGCTGCATTGATTCCTTCTGCCGCACGCACCTTGGCGCCAGGCGTGTCGAGGCCAGTGTCTGGATCGAGCATCATGGCGGTCATCCATCGTTCTCGATTAAATACCACCTGTGAGAGCATGCTGAAACCACCCCACACTTTTTCACGAAAGAAAGGTCGATATTCGGGCGACGTTGACCATGACTCCAACGACTATACATGCATTTCTTCAAGCCAAGTAGGGGGTACCATTACAGCAAAATCACGCACCGTAGAGATGATTCCGGGAATCACTACGACGGGGAACTGCGCCGTGAGACCTCGCGCCTTGATTGCTTCACCTACTTGAAACTCCCGTCCGTCATTGTTCAGCTTCCATACTTCGGGGATGTGACTGCGTAACCGTCCCCATTCAACTTCAACGCGCGAAAAGTCTATTTCCGGTAGCCTGAGAGAGATATCGTATTCTTGCATCAAGAGAAGTAAGTGCGCGTGCATCTCTTGTATGTCATAGGGCTGTATAAGGATGAAACCGAGAAGGACACCGACTAAAAAAGATTGAGTCATGTCGAACATGATAAACAGAATGCACAACACACGGATGATGCCCAGAGAAAAGAGAAAACGTGCTCCAAAGATATATCGTCTGTCTGACCTCTAGAATAGCACGGTCATGACACTGTCGAAAGCACCACAGCAAATACGATGAGTACAAACATACCTTTTGCAAATCGTGCGCTTGAGCACCATGTAATTGTGCCTGTCGCTCTGCCTCTTTTTGCGCATCATGTAGACGGTCTGTCGAACTGGGGTTGCAATGTTCCTGATCTGAAGACGTTGCCGACTCGCCACCTCCTGACCGTGTCTTTGGGCGCCTGAAGAGCGGCATTACCTCGTCTATGAAGACTTTTCGTGTTCTCCGGGCGATCTTGTACTGCCCAGTTTCAGCTGAGTGTCCAAATGGTCAGGCGAATGCGAAATGAAGAAATCTGAAAGGAGTCGACGCCACGTGCAACATCACGTCATTCGTGAACCCTTCGACCCTTCGACGAGTCAACGTCTCAACTTTATTCACAGCACTTGATTTCATCGTGACTGCCTGGTATTATCATGGAACACAATCACAGCAGATGGATATCCATCACTACCAGCACGTGCACTGGCATGGCAATGGTTATCAGACTATGCTTGAGCTGCAAGTCTTTTTATGTTTATTTTTAAAGGTCTGAACTACGAGTCTTCTCTCCACTCCGAGAAAGGTCGGAATTTTTCATCCACGTTCTCCGCCCTGGCTCCTTTGTGAATGAAATCAGCCAAGATGACCAAACAACGATAAATGTAGTCGCGCGAATCGCCGGAGTGAGAGATACTTATGAGAAGAATTGGGCACATGGGAAGACTGAGGTGTGTAGTGTGTAACGGTTTGAAACGGCCTGCACGGGAGTGTCTACCAGATCATACATACAGGCGGGTTTCCGAAGACGGTCTAGCGGTGTGGGAACAGTGGTAAGGGAAACGGAAGGAGCAACGGGGAAGAGGATTTTGATAGCCTTGAAAAATTAGCTACGATATGAAGCAGAGCTCGACGGTTCCTGACCGCTCAAACGCCGCACAATGCCGCTTCACAAGACATCAGCTATTATTAAAAAGGCACCATGTCCTATCCTAGCTCTCCTGACGTCTGCGCCTGCACCCGAGGAGACCAATGCACACAAGTACCATAGGAATACCGTTGACAACCACCATTCATACCGAAGCAAAGACTGTCAACCGGCCGCAATCGGAGGTTATTTCACTAGGAATAGCATCAGGTAACTCACGGTGCCTTCTTCTTGTCTCATCGGAAAAAGATAGCTACATCTTGATGTGTGTTAGAACATCTAGTTCGCGTTTGAATTTGTATAAATCGTTTCAGCAATCCCAAAACAGTGATTAGTCGTATCGAAGACGCTATAGAATCGTTGTCTGTTTCCGGCGCGGTGCACACGTATGGTGATGGGGACGATGTACATGTGAGTTCTCAAGGTGCCTTGAGAAATACAACAAAGACACGCACAAGAACGTATAGCCGTTGCAAAAGCTGAAAGGCGGACCGCCTGGTGCATCCTGCAGGTCGCCAAATATGAGATAGATCGCACTCGAATTGCCGCCGGCAGCTTCATTGAGAGCGCGGGGCCAGATTTGGCCATTGGGTGGAAGGCTGAAAGACGAGCTCCCGATCTGGAACGTCAATGGCTGGAGGTTGGCGTATTGAGCAGGCGTGATGGACAGGAGGTTTGTGACAGGGTCCAAAATGGCGCCTGTCATGGATTGATATTTTTGGAATGCGGCTATAGAATTCATCCAAAAGTATGAGCGGTCGCAGAATGAGGCCATCCCTAAGAATGTTGGGGCTCACTCGAAGGGATCAGGGTGAGAGTAGTACCGGTGTCGACAATACCAGCGGTATTCGGCATGATCACACTTTCTCCATAAGAGATAGACTGGTTGATACCCCACCAAGGGGATGCGGAGGGATTCGTCGTGAGTGGCACGTACTCCACGGGGCTTGTAATGACTGAGCCGTCAATACCGCCAAATGTAAGCGTACCACAGCTGTCAGGCTCGGTAGTCGGGGGATAAAATATGCCTAGGACTTCTTGTGGTATCGATTCCTGCGCGTATAGGCTATCCATGACCGTCGGGACCTCATAGGTATTGCTGACAGATCCCTGGGTCAGATCAGTAGGACCGACACCAAGAATGCCATCATAAGCGTTAGGGCCTTGGGATGACGAAGCGACGCCGATTGACTGCTGTTGGATCACAAGATTAGGCGCGAGCGTGACAGTATCGATGTATTCCTGTCCAGAAAATCCTCCGCTACCATAACTCCTAGACTAAAAAACATGATGGAACCTCAAGACGTCGGTGCAAGGAGAGACCTACTACATGGTTTCCGGTGTTGACACTTGACCTAGTAGGAACGTATGTCTTGTTGTTGCCACCAACCCAGGTGTTGGCACTTCCTGTATCAACCAATAAGGTGTCTGGAACACGCGTGGTTCAGTATACCATCCCATGTGAGGACGGGCAAGAAATGTACAGTACGTAGGGGGGACGCCAACGCCAACCTCGGCGGTGTTGTAAAAAATAGCATTTGAGACGCTCGTCGAGATGATGGCACTGTCACGGCCACTGAGATGCGACTGTCTCAGAGCTTGAATGCGAGCACGGTCTTGTTCGACAATATTGGTAAAACCGCCCGTGCTGACCCGAGAGCGTATTTTGACAGTGGCACTGCCAGCAGCATGACCGATCGGGCCGGCATGCACGAGGCCGATGGCAAGCAATAGCGAGGACAGAAGAGCAGCCGGGTACATGGAGGTGTTGTGATGCCGAGGACCGAAGGATGGAATTTACTTAAATCTGCGGGAAAGCAACGGGCTACCAGCGATTTTCGCTTCCGCCATGTGTGCGCTTTCTGGGGGGCTGAATGAACCGCAGTGAGAACGTCGTGTATGCTTCCT
>JBBPTS010000124.1:0-33214 GCA_038094235.1 Fistulinella staudtii | reverse complement strand
TCTATTTACTCTTTATTATTGTTTAGTAATGTTTCCATCCTTTATAACCCTTGTTGGAGTTCACAGCATGCTTTCTTTAGTTTCTGACTGTGAACTCCAGGTGTGTTGTAGTAGCTACACTCCAATACCATAGTTTCTGACTGTGAACTCCAGCCTTAGCACTTAGGGTTGTTAACAGGAGGCTGGATGCGATGGTTGTGGTGTTCAGAGGACATTGGAATGGGGATAGGGAAGTGGAGAGTGGAGAGGAGTAAGGAGTGGATGAGGGAGTGAAAATTTCATCGAGTGGGAAGGTGTGAGGCAATTGAAGGGCAGCTGAAAGCGCAGGGCTCATAACCTGTTAGAACAGCTGGATTGGCTCACAACTGGAGTTCACTGTCAGAAACTGTGTTTATTGCAGAGCAGAGTGTACAATACCTGGAGTTCACTGTTAGAAACTGGAGAAGCGATGACAGTGAACTCCGACATGAATAGAGCATCCAAACTGTTAAGTGTTGTGAGCCACAACTAGCATTGATTTCACACTTAGCGCAAAGACAACAGAACCCACACCAGCAGAATAGACCACAGTGCTGTCTGCCAGCTTGATTGGGATGCGTTTTGGAGTGTAGTTTCGAATCCAATAGCAATGAGGGGTCATGTGGGAGGTGGCACCAGAGTCAGCATTCCATTCCTGGTCTGCATCAAGTATGAGTGGTGTGAATAGGTCAGAGGGGTCCTGGGAGCCAAGGCAAGCATTGCCAGTGAATTCAGCAGTGAGATGGGACATAGGGGAATGAAGAAATCAAGTTTCGACTGGGGAATAGATCCAAATTGAACAGCAGCAAAGCGAAGAGCTAAAGGTCAGGGCTCATAACCTGTTAACAACTTTAAGTACTAAGGCTGGAGTTCACAGTCAGAAACTATGGTATTGGAGTGTAGCTACTACAACACACCTGGAGTTCACAGTCAGAAACTAAAGAAAGCGTGCTGTGAACTCTGACAAAGGTTATAAAGGGTGGAAACATCACTAAACAACAATAAAGAGTAAATAGAGCAAATAGAGAAAGCAGGAGATAAGAAAAATGGTCGAGTGTGCAAAAGATGCACAAGAATGCTCAACTCAGTGAGATATGAACAAAACACACCAAATAGTGCAATATGCACAAACTGAGCAAATCTAACACAAACCAGTCACCAAACTGCGCTTTATGACTGATTTGATGTCCCCAATGTTGTGGTGAGCGAAGCAGCGATGCCAGAGCGAAAGATCAAGTGGCAGGGTTGTTGCTGGTGAGGCAGACTCTGTCACACACTCAGTAGTTCCATCCAAGAACGCTGCATTGTTGCTGTTAATGGTGGCGACGAAAAGCAGTGGTCCTGGAGGCTGAGAGAAGAGCATTTGGGTGGAATTGATGTGTACATTGAAGGAAGAGTGGCGAGTAAGATACAGGACAGCAAGCAAGTTGTTTCTAAGCTCGTGGACATGCAGGACATTGCTAAACTCCACAGAACGACACCTCCTGCCCTCTATGACTGGGCGAAACACCACTGACCTAACCTCTGCAGAATAGACAACTGTATTGTCTGGGAGCTTGATTGGGATGCATTTGGGCGCATAATTGCACAACCAGTGGCGATGGGGCATCATATGAGAAGTGGTGCCCAAGTCTGCATTCCAATTGAAGTCAGCATTGAGTTGAAGGGGTGACAAGGAAGAAGAGGGAAGGGGTAAGTGAAGACTTGCATTGCCAGCTCATTCTACAGCAGGGTGTTTGAGCACGGTTTTGCCTTCTCTTCTGCTCCCAATTCTTCTGGATATACTTGGTGCGCTGGAAAGAGTGACAAACACACAAACAGTAGCCTTTGTGGTCGTAAAACGAGCAGGGAGTATTGCGAGGGCATTTGCAGGTGGGGGAAGCGGCAGAAAGCGCAGAATCAGTTGTGGGAGCAACAGAGTGGTCAGGGTGAGGCTGGCGATTGATTTCTTCAGTCTGGAACGCCGCTTTGACCTTGACCTTGTCCAGGTCAGTGAGGAGGGCAAGGGATGAGGTGAAGTGAGAGTAGTCTGGGCCCAGAGCTTGCATCGTTGCCATGCAAGCAAGTTCGTCATCCAGGTTCTTCAGAGTGAAGCTTGTGGGGCGCAATTCCT
Source organism: Fistulinella staudtii (assembly GCA_038094235.1). NCBI lineage: Eukaryota > Fungi > Basidiomycota > Agaricomycetes > Boletales > Boletaceae > Fistulinella > Fistulinella staudtii. The sequence goes on along the minus strand of JBBPTS010000124.1, from coordinate 31,083 downwards.
GGATTCTGGCCATTGACTGCTCCACTCGACCAGTAAGGGCTAGCAAGGACTCATCAGAGTGCTTCCTGATGCTGAAGAACTCGTCATAGGCGACAAAGCAGGTGCTGGCCTTTTGCTGGACAAATAGGGCTTGCAGGGCGTTCCAGGCAGCAGTGGGGTTGTCCTGGTGTGCTCGAATGTGTACTCGTTGGTCTGGGGCGATGTTAAGCATCAACTCGCCTGCTACGTTATCTTGCCTGATGTTCCAAGCTAATTTCTCTGCATCTCCTGTTGCTGGGCGTGATTCAGTCCCATTGACGAGTTGCCAGAGGCCCTTTGAGTGAAAGAGAGCCTTCATTTCTTCGCTCCATGTGGTGTAGTTTGAGCCAGAAAGTGGCTGAATGCAATGGTGGTGTGATTCAGAGGACATAATGGAGAGAGAAGATGGATGAATGAGATATGAAGTGGGGAAGTGAATAATGGAGGAAAAGTGAGGGCCAGTGGCAAAGCAAAGAGGCGAAAGGAGAGGCCTTCAAAGCGCAGGGCTCATAACCTATTAACAGCTGGATTCACCCTCAGCTGGAGTTCACTGTCAGAAACTGAAGAAGTGAAGACAGTGAACTCTGACAATAACAATGAGTCAGAAAAACCAATAACAACAAGGGAAACATGCCACATGAGTGGCAAACACTCTAAATGCGAAGTAAAGTCTAAATATGCGATGTGAGACAATTAGAGTGATGATCAGTAGATGTAGCAATAAATTGCAACATCAATAACAAGGTGAAAGACAACAGAACCCACACCAGCAGAATAGACCACAGTGTACTCTGCCAGCTTGATTGGGACGTGTTTTGGAGTGTAGTTTTGAATCTAATGGCGATGGGGGGTCATGTGGGAAGTGGCACCAGAGCCAGCATTCCATTCCTGGTCTGCATCGAGTATGAGTGGTGTGAATAGGTCAGAGGGGTCCTGGGAGTGAAGGTAAGCATTGCCAGTGAATTCAACAGTGAGATGGGACATGGGGGAATGAAGGAATCAAGTTTCGAATGGGGAATAGATCCAAATCAAACAGCTGCAAAGCAAAGAGCTTAAAAGGTCATGGCTCATAACCTGTTAAAGCAGGAAAACTCAGAGGGAAAATCTGGCCAGACCAGGACTCAAACCTGGGACTTCCCATCACTAGTGAGATCACCTTAACTACTAGGCTACCCAGCCAATGTCACTGTCCAAAGTGTGGATTAAACTTCCAACATGATCTACTCGTCACTCCTCTCCACTCTCCACTTCCCTATCTCTCTTCCAATGTCCTCTGAACAGCACAACCATCCAGCCTCTCTCAGGCTCAAATTACACCACATGGAGTGAAGAGATGAAGACTCTGTTTCGCTCTATAGGACTCTGGAAGCTTATAAATGGCACTGAAACTCACCCCTCTACTAGAGATGCTGAAAAGCTGGCATAGGACATCAGGCAGGATAAAGCTACTGGTGAATTAATACTAAACATCGCTCCAGACAAGGGTCCACATTTGAGTGCACCAGGATGACCCCACTGCTGCTTGGAACGCTTTACAAGCCCTCTTTATGCAACAGAAGGCCAGTACTTGCTTTGTGGCCTATGACGAGTTCTTCAGCATCAGAAAGTACACAGATGAGTCCTTCCCTGTGCTTACAGGCCAAGTTGAGCAGGCTATGGCCAGGATTAAAGAACTGCGTCCTTCAAGGTTCACCTTGAAGAATCTGGACAATGGACCCAATAGCAATAACCAATGAATGTGTGATAGGGAACTTCATGCACATCAGAGTGTACAAGTACAAGAGGGCAAAAGGCGCAATTTTGCAATGATAGAAATGGATTTGCATGCATCTTGCCTGCCAGACATGGTTCACAGATGGGGTCAAGTAAGGAATTGCTGTCGAGCTTCAACCAGTCACTAAACTGTGCTTTATGACTGATTTAATGTCCCCAATGTTGTGGTGAGCAAAGCGACAATGCCAGAGCGATAGATCAAGTGGCAGGGAATTACCCAGGAATGCCCCATGTGTGTTCTGTGAGCACAAGGGACACTGCATGTGCCGTTGTAACTCTTTCCAGCATGCAAAGCACAACCAGAAGGACTGGGAGCAAAAGAGGCGAGAGGAACAGGCCCAATTGTTATCAACAGATACTCAGGATGTGCCAGAATGCGTAGGAAATACAAGTCTTCAGTCTAGTGATACTTCCACTATATTCTTACCGCTTCAACTCGATGCTGACTTTGATTGGAATGTAGACTCGGGGGCAGGCCACTTCTCATATGATCCCACATCACCACTGGATTTGCAATTACACCCCAAAATGCATCCCCATCAACCTCACTGACAATACTATGGTCTATTCAGCTGGAGTGGGGTCTGTTGTATTCTATCCAACCATTGATGGAAAAAGGCGTTGAGTGGTCGAGTTTTCCAATGTTCTGCATGTTCCTGAGCTGAGGAACAACCTACTTGCTGTCCTATATCTCACTCATCACTCATCCTTTGTTGTCTATATCAATTCCACTCATATGTCCTTCTCTCACCCTTCTAGATCACCACTCTTTATTGTCACCATGAATGACAACAATACTGTATTCTTGGATGGTGTTACTGAGCCTGTGACTGAGTTTGCTCACCTTGCAACTACTGCTGTGCTTGACTTGGCACTCTGTCATTGCAGATTTGCACATCACAACCTCTCTGACATCAAATCATTGATTGAGCGCAAATTGGTCACTGGATTGAAGCTTGACAGCAAATCTCCACCAGATCCTATCTGTGAGCCATGCCTAGCAGGCAAGATGCATGCAAACCCCTTCCCTAGCTTGCAATGTTGCTCTTCTCACCCCCTGGAACTCATCCACTCAGATGTATATGATGTGGGAACTGCACATTCTCTGGATACCACTACTGGGTCACTTTTATTGATGATTACTTGCAATATCACTTTGTTCTGCCTCTTAAGGCCAAATCAGACATTTTCAATGCTTTTAAGCAGTTTAAAGCATTTGCAGAGAACCAGACCAAGCAAAAGATCAAAATTTTGTGAGATGACAAGGGCGGCGAGTATATGAGCAATGTGATGCTCAGATTCACTCAGGAATGCGGAATTGAATGCCAGCACACTGTCCAAGCGTGTCCCCAGCAGAATGGAGTTGCAGAGCGTGCAAATAGAGTCTTATCTGAGTGAATCACTGTGATGCTGCAAGAATCTGGTTTGGCAATGGCTTTCTGGGGTGAAGCACTTGCTGCACTCGTCCATGTGTGGAATAGATGCCCCACTGCTGCTTTGGACAACTCCACCCTCTTTGAGCTTTGGTATGGCCGAAAACCAGATGTCTCCCACTTTTGTGTATGGGGGTCAACAGCCTATGTGCACATCCAGAAGGACAAGTGAACTGCACTTCATCCTCACTATGAAAAGTGCATCTTTATTGGGTATCCTGATGGGTACAAAGGGTGGAAATTCTATAATCCTACCACAAAGCACACATTTATCTCAGAAAGGGCTGATTTCAATGAAAGAATGCTCATTTTGTGACCCCACACCATTTCAGACTCCATTCACTCTATAATCTCTAAATCATCGCCCTATATCACTCCAGAGCCCTTTTGTACTGATGAGGATGATTCTGAAGCACCTCAGATGCTAATTCCTAGGGAGGACTCTGCTGACCATGATAGTGAGCAGGAATCACCACCTTTATCACTGACCAGTACACATATCAATCATGCTCCTGATCCTCAAACTCCACCCCCTGTATTAGTCACTTTACCAGATCACTCAGATCCCTCTCCACTTATCCCATTTCCTACAAAAGATGAGCCACCCAGTCTGATTGGTATTGGAGCATGATTACCTTGCAGAACTCACCAGAAACCCAGGGAATGGTGGAAGTTAAGCCCAGCTGATGATGATGATGACAACGAAGAAGTGGATTTTGCGCAGTGTTTTGCTACAAATGTGCCCCATTCTAAGTCTTTGAAGGAAGCAATGAGTTGAGAGGATGTTGAGGACTGGAGACAGGTGGCTGCAGATGAACTGGCAGCCCATAAGTCGAATAGGACATGGATTGTAGTGCTCAGGCCAAAGAATCGACCAGTAATTGGATCTTGGTGGGTGTTCACCAAGAAGTATCATGCTGATGACTCTTTTGAGCGCTATAAGGGCCATTTGGTCGCCCAAGGGTTCTCCCAACACCCTGGATTCGAATACCTCAAGGTTTTTGCTCCAACAGTCCGTCTACCCACTCTTAGGGTCATTCTCGCTCTGGCAGCCATTCAGGACCTTCATCTCTGATCAGTCGACATCTCAAATGCCTATCTGAATGGCGAGATGGATTGTGATGTGTACATGGAGCAACCAGAGGGATTTGCTGAGGGAGATGCGAAGCAAATGGTTTGCTTATTGAAGAAAGGCTTATATGGCACAAAACAAGGCGGAACCCACTGGAATCGCAAAATGTGCTCTATTCTCAAGTCTATGGGTTTTCTACAAACTTACTCTGATGCAGCTGTCTACCTGTATTCTCGAGGTGATGTGAAGCTCATCCTTCCTGTTTTCATCGATGATATGACCTTTGTATTGTCATCTTTGGATGCTGTCAAGCAAACCATCATAGATCTGCGCAAACACTTCAAATTGCATGATCTGGGGCCTACTGCAGAGATCTTAGGGATCAAGATTGATCGCGATTGCTCCAAGTGATCTCTGACACTGTCATAGCACCAATACTGCTTAGACATGCTGTCCTGCTTCAATATAAGCAATTACAAGCCTGTGACAACGCCCATGGAGCCAGGACTTTGCCTCTCATGCAAACAAAGCCCCAAAACACCAGAAGACTGCAATTTCATGTGATCTGTTGAGTATGGAGGTGCGATTGGCTCTCTCCAGTATCTCTCCTGCACAACTCACCCAGACATCACCTACTCTGTGGGCCAACTCACTTCATTCACATCTGATCCAGGTATCGCCCACTGGAATGCAATAAAGCATCTGTTTCACTATATTAAAGGCACTATGGGCTTTGGCATCACCTATTCCCCTGATTCCTCGACTCCAGAACTGTTCTCCACATACTCTGATGCAAACCATGGAACTGGAGCAGTCTCTTGGATGTCAAAGTGCCAGCCTATTGTAGCATTGTCAACCACAGAGGCTGAGTATGTTGCTGCATGTGAGGCAGGCAAAGAGATCATCTGGATGTGCAAATTGATGCAAGAACTTGATTTTGAGGTGTCTGGAGCCTCTACTCTTCAAATGGACAATCAATCTACGATTCAAGTGGCAAAACATCCACAGCATTATGAGAGGATGAAACACTTGGATTTGCACTGGTATTGGTTGTGAGATGTAGTAGATAAAGATCTTATTTCGTCTTCTTTCATCCCCACTGGTGATATACCTGCTGATTTGCTCACCAAAGCTCTCCCTCAAGTCAAAGTGCAGCATTTCTGCTTGATGCTTGGACTTGGCTCATTCGGGAGGAGTTAGGTGCAGAGATGCACAATCAGGGGGGAGTGTTACAGATTGATTGCTTTGACTCATGAATCACTACTGCTTACTACTGATCACTGTAGTGATTGCATTTCATATATTTGGACTTTATTTCTTATTTGAAGTGTTTGCCAGTCTTATGACATGTTCCTATTGTTTTTGTTTATTGTTTGGACTCATTGTTGTTGTCGGAGTTCATTGTCTTTGCTTTTCCAGTTTCTGACACTGAACTCCAGGTAATGTACTCGAAATACTCTGAATACACTAGTTTCTGACAGTGAACTCCAGCTGTATGTTTCCAGCTGTTAACAGAAACACTCCTGACCCAACCCCTGCAGAATAGACAATTGTGTTGTCTGTGAGTTTGATTGGGATGTGTTTGGGTGCATAATTGTGCAACCAGTGGTGATGGAGCATCATATGAGAAGTGGCACCCAAGTGTGCATTCCAATCAAAGTCAGCATCAAGTTGGAGGGGTGACAAGGAAGGAGAGGGAAGGGGTAAGCAAAGACTTGCATTGCCAGCTCATTCTACAGCAGGAGAACCATCAGAGGGGACTGTGGGCAATGTTTAAGCATAGTGTTGCCTCCTCTTCTGCTCCCAATCCTTCTAGACATGCTTGGCATGCTGGAAAGAGTGACAGACACACAAACAGTGGCCTTTGTGGTCACAAAACGAGCAGGGAGAATTGCAAGGGCATTTGCAAGTGGGGGAAGCAGCAGAAAGGGCAGAATCAGTAGTGGGGGCAACAGAATGGTCAGGGTGAGGCTGGTGATTGATTTCTTCAGTCTGGAATGCTGCTTTGACATTGTCCTTGTCAAGGTCAGTGAGGAGGGTGAGAGATGAGGTGAAGTGAGAGTAGTCTGGGCCCAGAGCTCGCATCATTGCCATGCAAGCATGTTCGTCATCCAGGTTCTTCAGAGTGAAGTTTGTGGGGCGCAATTCCTGGATTCTGGCCATTGCCTGCTCCACTCAACCAGTAAGGGCTGGCAAGGACTCATCAGAGTGCTTCCTGATGCTGAAGAACTCATCATAGGCGACAAAGCGAGTACTGGCCTTTTGCTGGACAAATAGAGCCTGCAGAGCATTCCAGGCAGTGGTGTGGTTGTTCTTGTGTGCTCGAATATGCACTTGTTGGTCTGGGGTAATGTTAAGCATTAACTTACCTGCTGCTTTATCCTGCCTGATGTCCCAAGCTAATTTCTCTGCATCTCTTGTTGCTGGGCACAATTCATTGCCATTGACGAGTTGCCAGAGGCTCTTTGAGCAAAAGAGAGCCTTCATTTCTTCGCTCCATGTGGTGTAGTTTGAGCTAGAAAGTGGCTGAATGCAATGGTGGTGTGATTCAGAGAACATATGGGAGAGAGAAGATGGATGAATGAGATGTGATGTGGGGAAGCAAATAATGGAGGAAAAGTGAAGGCCAGTGGCAAAGCAAAGAGGCAAAAAACAGAGGGCTTCAAAGCGCAGGGCTCATAACCTGTTAACAGCTGGATTCACCCTCAGCTGGAGTTCACTGTCAGAAACTGAAGAAGTGAAGACAGTGAACTCCAACAATAATAAAGAGTCAGAAAAACAAATAACAACAAGGGAAACATGCCACATGAGTAGCAAACACTCTAAATGTGATGTAAAGTCTAAATATGTGAAATGAGACAATCGGAGTGATAGTCAGTAGATGTAGCAAACAAATTGCAACACAGTCTCCTTCATATTTCCCACTGCAAAACCTTCTGGCTGCTTCATAAATACATCACAGTCTATCTCGCCATTGAGATAAGCATTGGAGATGTTGACAGACCACAGATGCATATCTTGGAGTGCAGCAAGTGCTAGAATGACTCTTAGAGTGGGTAAGCACACAGTTGGAGCAAAAACATTCATATACTCGAATCCTGGGCACTGAGAGAATCCCTGGGCAACCAATCGACCTTTATTGTTAAAACAGCTGAAAATGCATCCAGCTGGAGTTCACTGTCATAGACTAGGGAAGCACAGACAGTGAACTCTAACACTATAGAAGGATGGAAACAACAAATAACAACACAAGAAATATGCCACAAGAGTGGCAAACAACCAAAATAAGAAGCAAATTCCTAAATATGTGAAGTGTAGTGTGATCAGTCGATGAAGCAATCAATATCTAACATTTATATCATTCAAAGGAGCCATCAGTGCGATATTTCTTTGCAAAGACCCACTTAGAACCAATGACAGGATGATTCTTCAGTCTAGGGACCAGAATCCATGTCCTATTCGCATCATGGGCCATTATTTCGCTCTCTGCAGTCTTTTTCCACTCCATAGCATCCAATTGCTTCATTGTGTCCTTAAATGACCTTGGGAGTGCCCCATCTGTGCTCAAACAGCTGGCCATGTCCGCTTCTTTATCAGACTCGTCTGATTCATCAGCCAGAGGCATTAGGGTCAGTTTCCACCATTCACCAGGTGGTTTTTGATTCCTGGCAGGCAACCAGGCTTCAATTCCAACTGGGCTAGCTGGTTCAACCTTTATTGGCTCAGGAGTTGGCTCAGGAGTTTCTGGGACAATTGAGGGCAATATTGGAGGTGTAACTGGTGACAAATGGGCTGATTCCTGTTCCCCATTAGGATCTGGTGCCCCCCTAGGAAATAGAACCTGAGGAGTCAATTCCTTATAATCTCCATCATCCTGGGGTGTTGGGGGTAAGTATGGTACAGAGATTGGTGGGTTTGAGTACTCTGGAACAATTGGGGGTGCAAAAGTGCTCCTTTCATTGAAATCAGCTCGTTCTGAGATAATGGTATGCTTTGTGGTTGGGTTGTAGAATTTCCAGCCTTTGTAGCCATCAGGATACCCAATGAAGACGCACTTTTCATAATGAGGGCGAAGAGCTACTCTCTTGTCATTCTGGACATGCATATAAGCTGTTCAGCCCCAGACTCGAAGGTGAGAAACATCTGGCTTTTGTCTATGCCAGAGTTTGAATGGTGTGGAGTTATCTAGGGCAGACAAAGGACATCTATTCCAGACATAGACGAGTGCTGCAAGTGCTTTGCCCCAGAATGACATGGCAAGTCCAGATTCCTATAACATTGCAGTTATGAGCTCAGAAAGGACTCAATTTGCATATTCTGCAACTTATTCTGCTGTGGACGTACTCTATGTTAAGTGTTGTGAGGCACAACTGGTATTGGTTGCACACTTAGTGCATTTTAGGCTTCTTTGCTCTATTTTGAGTGTTTGGCACACTTGTGGCATGTTGCCCTTGTTTTTATTTGTTGTTTGGACTCTCTACTCATTGTTATGAACCCAATAAAGTCTTGATGACTTAGATGATTTTCTCTCTTTTGACTGAAACAACCCAGGTCACGTGACTAACTGTCTGACTCATCACATGACGATAAAGATCACATGATCTAGAAGAGACCAAATCCTTCATGACAAGTGTTGTATCCTTGGGCACCACTAGCCAGTTCTCACTTTCCTTAAATGTAGGGCACTGCCCTTTCATCTCCACCCTTATCATTATATCAGGTATCAGAAGTTACGACACACACGAGTATTTAATCTCCGTCTACTTCCCTTCCATTCCAGAAGGCACTGTCTTTTACTGATTCTGAAGACCCTTGATACACGAGGTATCCTTATGCTTTTCTTATCAAGCCAATAGTGCATTATGCTCGTATGGTATGATTCTCGAAAATACGTTTATAGAAGTTATGCTACAAACATGTACACACATACCTATGAATATATATACTGGACAACAAACTAGGGAATGTCCCTCAGTTTGATTGTCTTGGTTATCTCCTCGTACAAAGGACGACTCTCTAAGGCAGTTACTCCACCTTTCATCTTCTGTTGTTCTTTTTTGTTTCACTCATGTCAGAGTTCACTGTCTTTGCTTCTTCAGTTTCTGACAGTAAACTCCAGCTGTGAGCCAATCCAGCTGTTCTAACAGATTATGAGCCCTGTAAGCAAGTTGTCCTTTGATCACAACTAGTGTAGAAACATGGAAATCTGGTCGCCTGCCCAAAATAAGGCTTAGGAGGGAGTGTTGGAAGTTTAACCCACACTTTGGACAGTGACATTGGCCAGGTAGCCTAGTGGTTAAGGCGATCCTACTAGTGATGGGAAGTCCCAGATTCAAGTCCTGGTTTGGTCAGATTTTCCCTCTGAGTTTTCCCACTTTAAGAGGTTATGAGCCCTGTGCTTTGAGCTGCCCTTCAATTACCTCACCACCTTCCCACTCAATGAAATTTTCACTCCCTCATCCACTCCTCACTCCTCTCCACTCTCCACTTCCCTATCCTTCCTCCATTGTCCTCTGAACACCACAAGTATCGCATCCAGCCTCTCTCAGGCTCAAATTACAACACATAGAGTGAAGAGATGAAGGCTCTATTTTGCTCCAAAGGACTCTGGAGGCTCATAAATGGCACTGAAACTCACCCCTCTACTGAAGATGCTGAAAAGCTGGCCTGAGACATCAGGCAGGATAAAGCTGCTGGCAAATTAATGCTAAACATTGCTTCAGACCAGCAGGTCCACATTCGAGCATACCAGGACAACCCCACTGCTGCTTGGAATGCTTTATAAGCCCTTTTTGTTCAACAGAAGGCAAGCACTCACTTTGTGGCTTATGATGAGTTCTTCAGCATCAGAAAGCTGTTAACAGCTGGATTCACCTTCAGCTGGAGTTCACTGTCAGAAACTATATATTCAGAGTATTTCGAGTACATTACCTGGAGTTCACTGTCAGAAACTGAAGAAGCGAAGACAGTGAACTCTGACAATAACAATGAGTCAGAACAACAAATAACAACAAGGGAAACATGCCACATGAGTGGCAAACACTCTAAATGCGATTTAAAGTCTAAATATGCAACGTGAGACAATTGGAGTGATGATCAGTGGATGTAGTAATCAAATTGCAACAACACCTGGAGTTCACAGTCACAAAAAAAGAAAGTGTGCTGTGAACTCCGACATGGGTTATAAAGGGTGGAAACATCACTAAACAACAATAAAGAGTAAATAGAGTAAATGGGGAAGGCAAGAGATAAGAAAAACGGTCAAGTGTGCAAATGATGCACAAGAATGCTCAACTTAATCTTGATAATGAGCAGGAATCACCACCTTCATTGCCCACCAGTGCACCTATCAATCATCCCTATGATCCCCAAACTCCGCCCACTGTGCCAGTCACTTTACCAGATTGCTCAGAGCTCTCAATTGTGCAATCTGGGGTCTACTGAAGAGATCTTAGGGATCAAAATTAATCGTGATCACTCCAAGTGATCTCTGACACTGTCACAGCACTAATACTGCTTAGATATACTGTCCTGCTTCAATATAAGTGATTACAAGCTTGTGACAATGCCTATGGACCTAGGACTTTGCCTCTCCCAGGAACAAAGTGCCAAAATGCCAGAAAACCGCAATTTCATGATAAACACAGCTAGAAGCGCACACAGCTGGAGTTCACTGTCAAAAACTATTTATTGTATAGTAGAGTAGACAATACAGGAGTTCACTGTCAGAAACTGAAGAAGTGGTGACAGTGAACTCCAACAATAATAGAGATTGCAAACAACAAACAAAAACAGATGAAACAAGCTACAAGAGTGGCAAACACTCTAAATGCAAAGTAAAGTCTAAATATATGAAATGAGATAAATATAGTGATCAGTAAATGTAGTAATCAAATTGTAACACTCCCTCCTGATTGTGCATCTCTGCACCTAACTCCCCCCAAATGAGCCAAGTCCAAGCATCAAACAGAAATGCTGCACTTTGACTTGAGGGAGAGCTTTGGTGAGTAGATCAGCAGGCATATCACTAGTGGGGATGAAAGAACTTGAATTGCAGATTGATTGTCCATTTGAAGAGCTGATGCTCCAGAGAGCTCAAAACCAAGTTCTTGCATCAATTTGCACATCCAGATGATTTCCTTACCTGCCTCACATGCAGCAACATACTCAGCCTCTGTAGTCAACAATACAACAATTGGCTGATGCTTGGACATCCAGGAAACGACTCCAGAACCAATTTTGATGATGAAAGTGCCAGTAGATCGTCAAGTATCCTTGTATCCACCATGGTTGGCATCAGAGTAGGTCATGAACAGCTCAGAATTGGTTGAATCTGGCACATAAGTGATCCCAAAGTCCAAAGTACCTTGAATATAGTGAAATAGGTGCTTTACAGCGTTCCAATGTGCAACACCAGGATCAGATGTAAAGGAGGCAAGCTGGCCTATAGAATAGGCGATATCTGGGCGAGTTGTGCAAGATAAGTACTGTAATGATCCAATTGCGCCTCCATAGTCAATAGAGTGCATGAATTGGTGCTCCTCTGCTGTTCTGGGGCTTTGCTCGTATGATAGACACAATCCTGGCTCCATAGGCGTCGTGACAGGCTTACAATCGCCCATTTTGAAGCAGGAGAGCATCTCTGTGCAGTATTGATGTTGAGAGAGCATCAGGGAGTGCTTGGATTGGTCACGATCGATTTTGATGCCCAGTATCTCTGTTGTAGGCCCCAAATCATGCAATTTAAAGGATTTGCATTGATCAGCAATGGTTTGCTTGATTGCATCAAGTGAGGGCAATGTAAAGATCATATCTTCAATAAACACAGGCAGAATCAGCTTGACATCACCTCAAGTAAAGTATAGACTGTGGCATCAGAATATGCCTGTTTAAAACCCAAAGACTCAAGAATGGTGCGCATCTTGAGATTCCAGCAATTTCTGCCCTGTTTAGTGCCATATAAGTCCTTTTTGAGCAAGTAGACCATCTCCTTTGCATTCCCTTCAGTAAATCCCTCTGGTTGCTCCATGTAGACATCACAATCCCACCCTCCTTTTTATTTGTGTTAGTTGAGGAAGTTCATTCATTTCATAATCCTGTCTATAAAGAAGGGCGGATAATTCCACCTAGTAGCATATCTATCCCACTCAATGTCCCCTGAAGAAAGAAACTATCAGGTCTTTGACAAAGAGATGCTAAGTGTCATTTGTACCCTAGAAGAATAGCACTATCATCTAGAAGGAGCTAAATACCTGTTTGAAATCTGGAATGACCACACTAACCTATAATGATTTATGGAGAAGCAAAACCTGAACTGATGACAAGTGCAATGGTCTCAGTACCTGTCCAGATTAATTTTGTGAATATGAGGAGGTCATCAATTAGACCACCACAATATCTTCTAGGTTTACAAAGATTTCATTCATCTTGGCTTGGATGGTGGAGGGGGAGTTTTAGAGACCAAAGTATATTACTAGTGGCTCAAAGGCTCCTCTGAAACAGACAAAAGCTGCCTTCCATTTATCTCCTTCCTTAATATGAATGTTATTATAACCCCATCTGAGGTCAATCTTTGTGAACTTCCTTGTTCCTTTGAGCTTATCTACCAGTTGGGAAATGAGTGGCAATGAGTAGTTATTTCAAACCATGCATTTATTTAGATAGTGGTAGTCCTGTACTATTCATTTTCTTCCATCTTTCTTCAGGACAAAGAAGACTGGCAAGGTTTGAGGGGATTTAGAAGGGGGAATGTGCTTTTTATGAAGTTGTTTGTCTATAAACACTGATACTTCTTCTTGTTCTTTTTGTCTCAGAGAAATGATCTTGCCTTTCTTAGGTATAAATGTGTCTTTGAGATTATTGCATGATCCTAAGGTTTTTATATTAGTATCCTTTTGGAATCTTTCTCCTCAAATCTTTAGCCATTTGTAGAAGTATTCTAGCACCAATTGTATAGGTGGCTTCTTTTCTTCTTTCAGCTTTTCTATCACTACTCTTATATGGTATGCAGCCCAGATATTATCCTATTCTTCTTGATTGCATGATACCAAGAATTCACTTCTATCTTGTAGTATATGACAGGAATGAGGGCAGCATGTGAAATTTAGCACCTTTCTATGCAACTACATGAGGTTACTGTTTATTGGTGTGAATAAATGACTTGAAGTCAGATGTGGCAGGTCTCTGGATCTCCAATCAATCTCCAGGTTATGCTTCAGCCAATTATAGCTGATTACTAAAAGAAAGGTGGCAGTGTTGGTTACTTTCACCTCTAACCTTTCTCTATGTCCCTTATAGTTGATCTGGATCTGGGCTGTGTAGGTTATCTTTCCAGCTGAGTTTTGAGTCATATTGACATTAATGACTGAGATAGGGTGGCAAAGAGTTCTCATGAGTATATGATGCTTTTGAGCCCATACATTGTCAATAAAAGTGACATTTGCTCTGCTATCCAAGAGTGCTTCTATTATGTTCTAGTCATAATTCTTCTGATCAAGCAAGATTTGGATTATAGATATTTCATTTTTGATATGTACTGATCTGATATAAAGTTTTTCCAGAAAAGGATTTTCTTCCTTCTTGGATTATTCAAAGAGAAATCAAGCATGTGTTTCTGGTCTACACAACACTCATCAAGAGACACCTCTGACCATGTATTGTAAGTCATGTCCAATGACTCAGTTTCACTAATACCCTTTATTTCCAAGAAGAAATATTTATTATTGGCAAACTATTTTTCTGGTTTCAGTTCACCTTCTCTTTTCTCTTCTGTTGGAATGCCCTCCTCATGAAGTACTAGACTTAAAGGTTTTTGTTGACAACCTCCCATTGGGTCACATCTTCTGTTTTCAGGACCTTGCAATGTCTTTGCAGTCCTGGTGTTTCTGTTGCCTTTCTGGCATTCCTTCTTATGCTTGCCTCCAAGCCACTTGTATTCAGGGCAAGAGATCTTTGGCTTTGGACAACCTTTGAGAAGATGTCCCATTTGTCTACAGTTGAAGTAGGACCCTTTTGGATTATTAGATGTGGAGATAGCAGCTCTTTGCTGCTGCACGTGGGAGGCAGAGGAGATGTAGGACTTTCCCATCACTTATCCTATGTCAAATTTTTCATATATTGGTCAGGGTGGTAGAGATGAACAGAGAGCATTGATCTGTTCTGAAGAATTCTTGTTTGATTTTGTCAGACACTACTTGTTTGAGTAAGAGTACTCTATGCTCATTGTTTAGATTGGCTCAGTTGTTGGCTGCTTGCTACTTGGCCAAACAGATATTGATATCATTACAACCTTGTTTCAGCTTGATAATATTGACTATAGCCCAATCCTGATGTAACATGAATTTCATTAACTCTTCAAACTCTGTTTTGAAGTCCACCTATTCCATGAATGAACTCCTTCCTTCTAGGAGTTTTTCCAACTCTCATTAGGCCCATTGGCCTCCTTTTTTCCCCTTTAGGCATGAGAGCACTGCTCTTGTTCTTTCTATGATCTTAATGTCATAGACTAGTTCTCCAGTTATCAGGTGTATTTTGTCTGTCCTGTCTTGGGATTTTGCTCAAAACAGGAAGTAGAGGTTTGAGCAGAGCCAAGATCTTATCTTGATCCACTAATTATTAAATTTGGCTTTAGATCCATCATACTCTCTGGGATCTTTGAATGCTTCTATCTTAGATCCAGATCTGGTTGATCCACTGAACTATCCTTATAGGCCAATGAATTCTCTGACCTATTGGTCAGCTTCTTGTACCTTTGTGTTGGCATTCTATACTGCTACTGCTGCATCCTGAATCATGACTAAGAGCTGGTCTCAGTGCTCTGTCAAAGAATGGATTTCCTGCATTTGGTTGTTCATCTTCTAGATGATGGCCTGAAGTTGCTCTCTGAGGTTGTCAATTTGTTCTTCAAGTAACATGATGATTTCAGAATGATGATAAGATTTGGGGGTGACTAGATCTTAGCTATCTATATGCAGGATTTCTGTAATCTCTAACTGACCCAAGGTATTACTTTTTTGCTGAAAAGATACAAACCTCTCTGGAGGACAAGAAGTCTAACCTGGCTGGTCTGTGAGTGAAAAGAATGAAGGGATGTGAACCAAGTTCATCTCTCAGAGTTCTGTGATAGGATTCAGTAAGAAGAGTTGAGTAATATCCTACTAATACTTATATCAGACACCCCTGATATAGTTCTAGACAGTATAGGACAGCTCTGGCCAGGAGGAATGATGGAAAGGGGTTTCAGGATTGTTAGGTGTCATTAGGATTGAAGCAGTAGCAGTCTTTAGACCTTGGATAGGTCCACATGAAGACTGAGGCTTTCAGAATAGATATAGAGTGAAATGGTGATCAGAAAAATAAATTCCCTATATTAGAATACACTATTTATATAATCCAGGCACATCTATGACAGGATACCAAACAAATAAAGGTTATACAACCAAAGAGCACAGTCCAGATTGTAAGAAACCAAAGTATGAGCAATCTACTGCAATAGTAAGTATGTATGCATAGCACAAAGTATGCAGTATGTATGTATGAGTAAGGAAAGAGTCATAGAAAACTCACCAACAACTGGATTGCAGAGGAATCAATCTGATGTGTCCAGACTGCTTTTCAGATAGGACAGGACAATGAACAATGTTTGGGCTGTGAAGAAAAAGGGGCTGGACCACTGTAAAAGATGATCCAAAGCCTTAGATAGTTATAAGGATGGCTAGGAAAGGTGAATAGTAAAAGAGATAGAATTGGGCATCTAGTGGACCAGGGAACTATGGTTCTCTACATCTACTGGGGACCTAGATACTGACTCTCCCCAGTCAGTTATATGGTGATGACATAAGACAAGTTATAGCTCAGTTGCAGATATGAGTGGCAGCTGTACAGAGTCTAGTCATGTTTTGGGCCCTGTTGCTGACCAAAGACAGAATCGATTGTCACAACTCATAACCTTTCTCTCTCTCTCTCTCTCTCTCTCTCTCTCTCTCTGTAACAGAACAACCATACTCTTATAGTTGTAACATGGAACATAGACATCAATACCAATATATCCTTTAAGAGAGGAGGGAATGTAGCATGAAAGAGAAGGGAGAGGAATGTCTCTAGAGTGAAGGTGTGATTCTTCATGAAGAGAGGAGGGCTTGCTTTAATGGCAATAGTACTGGCTATCACTGTTGATGTTCATATCAAACAGGGCAAGGTTGAGTATCAGCTTCTGAGTCATCAAGATCAAGTGAACAAAGCTGGGGAGCTTTGCCACTGGATTGCTCATATTATATACTACTTTACTACACAGCATGACATCACTATATAAGGGAAAGGTGTGTACTATATAAGGTGGGCTAGAGTGATCTATGATGTCAATAGATAGCAGAATGAGTCTGGACTAGGGAATATATTGTGGTTGTTAACAGCTGGATTCACCCTCAGCTGGAGTTTACTGTCAGAAACTATGTATTTCAAGTATTTCGAGTACATTACCTGGAGTTCACTGTCAGAAACTGAAGAAGCAAAGACAGTGAACTCCGACAATAACAATGAGTCAGAACAACAAATAACAACAAGGGAAACATGCCACATGAGTGGCAAACACTCTAAATGTGATGTAAAGTCTAAATATGCGAAGTAAGACAATTAGAGTGATAATCAGTAGATGTAGCAATCAAATTGCAACAGTGGTCTGGACCATAACATCAGAGATAGCATAAATAGAACAAACCATAAGGCGTGCATATGGCAGTCTAGCCCCACATGAAGTAGGGGTGAGTTTGTCTGGAATAAGTCCGGTTATGGCCTTATAACAGGTAATGGTGTCTTTGAGCACAAGGCAAGTTGGAAATCAACAATGTGTCCAAGCGGTCAAAGGCATCCATTACACTCTTTATATCTCATCACTTATATATCTCCTCCCCATCATATCCTTTATCAACTGACTCAGCTGTAACACCAATAAGGAAGACCTGAAGACAGCAGCACAGGTTGACCTACAAGCTGTGACAGAGGCCATCTTGGCCATAATGGTGTGCATACTGGATGAGTCAATGCCCAAAGAGGACCAAGAACACTAGGTGAGGGAGTGGGATACATGAATAGTACATGGCAACATTGTTGTATTCAATCCAAGACTAACATCTATAGAAAACATGTGAAGTAGTGTATGAGGCTGTTGATGCACTGAGTATTACTGATAGACCAGACAACTCACTTGTTGAAGAGCTTAAGTGAGCATATGAGCTTTGAGACCAGCTACAAGTGGCCATTGATGCTCATGTCTTCCCATCTGAACTGACTCTATGTCCACCATCATCTATTACAAGTATTACTGTACCTGAGGTCAAAGAGAGGTGATTGACCCTGCTATCAAACTGTCTGTCACCAAAGCCAGGGCTATAAATACTCTCAAGGTCACCAAGTTCAAAAGTACTGTACCCACTAACTTCTTCAGTAGATCTAAGCAGCCATCCTGGCCTGCTTGATGAGTCAAGTATACTATGCCATATATATATAGGTGAATCCTACCCCAGTTCAATACCAAGCTGCCCCGAGTTCACTGGAGGCAGTCTCCTTATGCTAACCCTAAGCTTAGATTGCAAGTCAATGAGACCTAGTGTATCCCATGTGTAATGCATGAGAGGGTAGGTAAGCCCTCAGGTTATAGCTTACTGAAGCAAATCTAACTCCTATTCTTATGGAGCAGACCTTTGATGTGGAGCAAGGAAGAGAAGGGGAATGTGGACTGGGGTACACAGTGTGAGAGTTCTCCCTTATATAGTGAAAGAGGGGCAGACTGAGTGAGCTACCTGGCTGCTTATCTGCTGGATAGGTGAAAGTTTCAAGTGAACAAGACTGGGGTCTCCAGCCAAGTTCTTTGGGCTTATATAGGCATGGAGATGTATGTACTTGTTTGTGTATCTATCCTAATCAAGTGCAGTCTTATCTTGGCTGTACATGAGAAGTGATAAGTATATTAGAAAAGTCCATCAGAAGATATAGCTTTATATAGGTATGAGTGGAGATTAAAAGGGTATGTTTAGCATGTGTTATAGGAATGGAAACAAAGCATACAATGGGAATTAAAAGAGGCAGTGTTGACCAATATGGATAGATGAGATCTGTATCTTAGATCAGATCTCCAATTGTCAATGAGTGTATGAGAAAGGAAAGAGAAAGAAAGAAAGAAAAGCATAAGTCCCTTTAGATAAGATCTTTCCCATGATCATGAAATATCTGATAAGATACTGGAGATTGCCGAGATAAGATAAGATCATCAACAGGGGGAAGACAAAAAAGGAAAAACTTTAAAACTTATCAAAAGCATAGTTGGGCAGTTGCTTTGACACTAGTCTTTTCTATTGCTTCTAAGTTGGAAGCATGAAAGTAACAAGCTGTTACATTCACCCTCTGGACTAGAGGACATCGCTTGTGACCAGTGTATACAGAGACATATGAAGTGCTCACAATTGAGTGGGTAAGGTGGACAGAATGCCAAGGGAAAGTAGGTGGTAGCAAGTAAGTGGTGAATCAGATTCATAGTGATCAAAGCTGATATAGTATAGGTCCATCAAAGAAGATGCTCAGGAAGTGGCTGATGAAGAAGGTCCTTAAGGTTATAGAAGTAAATGAGGACAAGGATGAAGAAGAGTAACCCAAGGTGTCAGTTGTCAAGACCCAGCCAAATTATAAGGCCATTATACAACCCAGCCCACCTGTAAAGAGAGTGAAGCAATCTGAGCTGTCCAGGCTTGAAGCAAAGGTAAAGGCAGGGCTTACATACATAGCTGGTATTAGTCAGTGCACAGCTTACAGCCTTTGAGGCATCAGTGGCTGAAGCACAGACTATACTCTTAGGAGAATTGGAGGTAGTGGAGGAAATGAAGAAGGCATAATATATATAGACAGTAATTTGTACTTTGTTCTCTGCAAATGCAATGTGTCTATCATAAACACTGGCCTAATCCTGAGATGAGATCATCATGAATGAGATCACTAGTCAAAAGCCAGAGTGAAACAGATAGGAGAAACCTCTAAATGAAAACCAGGATAAAACAGAGATGTATTGTAGTGACAGTATTGATGATGAGGGCTCAGATGATATGGTACTAGTCTGAAAGTGGCAAACTAAAGTCAGGAGATCATGCCATCCAACTCAGCCAAGATATATGACTCTCCAGCAGTCCTATGAAGAACCACCATCAGTCTGATGTATCAAGGCTTTATTTTCTGGTTTAATTCCTTCTCAATCTTTAAGTTGTGGACTAAAACAAGACTTTCTGGATCAAAGCTATGGTTGCAGATTTAGATCTTGAAAGCAGCTTCAAAGTGCTTGACTGATTTCCAGGAAGCCTGCATAATGTGATCCTGGATTGAATCTAGGTCCTCAGGTCACTTCTGCAGCTGACAAGCTTACTATATGAGAAAGTCAGGAGTAGATAAGAGTTTGGCATCAGGTAAAGGGACTAAAAATGTAGCCTTGGATAAATCAAAAGAGAATATAGGCTTTTGACCATGAGCCATGAAATAAAGTGACAAACCAGTAAATTTCAGGATTATAACATATTCTGCCCAGAAAACTGAGGGAGCTACTCAAGGGCACTGAGCCTCATCCCTCTGGGAAGTTTTCATGATAGCCTCCCAGACATCAAAGTGCTAGTTCTTGACAATGCCATTCATCTGTGAATTATAAGGGGAAATTTTGATATAGTGTATACTATACTTTTGAGTGAAAATGTCCAAGGCCAGGACAAAGACTGGACTGTTATCTGTGATAATTATTGTGACTGCACCCCAACAATAAAGAATGTCTTTGAAGATGAAGGAAGCAATGGCATCTGTATTCTCAGATCACAACATGCACCATTCCAGGTATACAGTAAGAGCACATTGTGCTTGAACAATGTACCTGTAACCACTAATATAGGGCATAAGCATTATATTGATATAAACTTTTCAGAATAGTCCTGAAGCAATAGGGACTATAGAAGGGATCCAACTCTTTGTCATCTGTCTGACTTAGCACATTTGACACACCTAGCTAGATAAACCACTTGATATCCTCATTCATCTTTAGCCACCAGAACTGGGTGAGAAGACAAGCATGAACAGTGCAAACTCCCTTATATCCAAGTCCACCATAGGCCTCTGCAAGGAGAGTCAAGTGTTGCTCCTTAGAAATAACTAGCTGATATTATCTATGAGGTTCTCAGTGCCAAAGGGAATTATTAAGAAGAAAAAATCTCATGTTTATTAAACAAACAAAGTAAAATCCTGATCAGTCAGTCCTTCAGAGTACTCCTGAGTCTTCAAGAATATCTGGATAGCCCAAATATGATTCTCTATAGCTTTTGCTTTAGCAGAATATAGAATAATAGACATATCCAGATCTAGATTGGCATTGCTGCCATCTTTGGACCCATCAGGTGTTGCATCATCTTGAGATAATGGAGAAGAACCCAAAATAGAACCAAAAAATGAATGAAAAGCAAGCCCAGTCTAGCAATAGCTGTTAAGCTCAGTATTGTAGAGAAGTGTATAGTGTCAATAGACTGGAGTAGTAATACTATCCATATCCCAGTCATTAGGTGGCAGTGCCCATTCATTCACAATTACTATAGCAAATGAATAAGCATTGTCTGACCAATCATCAATATAATCCTCAAAATCCAGGTTTTCATTTGCAGCTAGGTGGCATGACAAGCCATCTACTCCTGTGTGCTAGTCAGTGGGGATGTGAATGAGCTTGAAGTAGAAGAGTAAAATGCTAGTAATCTAACAGTTGATCATTGCATTCAGTTGGAGATCCAGATTGTTGATCATACTCTTGATGTACTTTGCATCTATCTCAACTATAAAATTAGGAACACTGAAAACAAAAACCCAGACTGCTTGAAGAGCCCAGAAAAGTCTATAATACTCCAACTTTGCTTGAGAATAACAATCCTTGATGGCTATCAAGGTCAAGGATCTGAAGCAGTTAGAGTAGTGTTTGTTGTCCTCCCTGATCTGAAAAAGAATATATCTAACTGCAATGATTGATGTATCCACTACAAGAATCACTTCCTATCCAGACCAATAATCTAAATGCTTCAACATAGGGGACTTGATAATCTCATCCTTAAGTTACTACATTACTTCTCTCTGTATATCACCTCAATGGAAGACCACTTCCTTTTGGGCCAAGTTGATGAGGGGTCAGGCAATAGCTTAATAACCTCAGATAAAAATGTGAAGGACACTGTATGTGCCTAGGAATCTGCGAACTTCTGACACTGTCCAATACTTGGACCAGTCCTAGATCTTCTGGAACTTGGCTTTGTGAGAGACCTGACCATCTACTGTACACTTGTGACTGATCATAACTGTGTCCAGGGCTAAAA
Organism: Fistulinella staudtii; assembly: GCA_038094235.1. Lineage (NCBI taxonomy): Eukaryota > Fungi > Basidiomycota > Agaricomycetes > Boletales > Boletaceae > Fistulinella > Fistulinella staudtii. Next base: position 9,418 of record JBBPTS010000124.1, on the reverse strand, counting down.
GGACAAACTTCTTCATCAAAATCATTGCTCTGACATTTTTCAATCATTGAAGGATCTGGTAAACTACCATTAGATGTTCCTAAATAAATCTATAGATATTCAAGTTATCTGGGATGTTTTTATATGTGCTATCCTCTGTTTGATATCAGATCTTGACAGTCTTCACAGGCAGGTCATTGACAAACAGTGTCATATGATGCAGAATCTCTTCTTGAAGAATAAAGCACATGTCCACCTGATAGATCTGGACTAAGTTCATCCAATCTATTAGCAGAGTAGTCAATCTATGTAGTTCAAGTGGTGTCCCAAATATCACAAGTTCTCAGGAATCTATATGCAAAGGTCTTTGGTCATATCTAGTAAACAAATCCATCATCTGAGTATACAACTCTGATCAAAGTCTAAGTAGAACTGAGAAGTCAATAGAAAGGAATAAAAGGGATTATAATCAGAGAAAATAGTATCCAGTGGAGAAGTACATAGGGTAGGGGATGTAAAGGAATGCAAGGCCAATGTAAAAATCAAGGGGCATAAAAATGGATAACAAGTATTGAAAAGAGGATTTCAATATGTTGGATCAGATGAATGAAGTATGGAATTTTAAATAGTACCTGCTGTACCTCTTGATAGATCATTGGAATTTAAAAACCTATCTTAACTACAGAATGATGGTTCTGGTACTTGATACCCTGCTTGCATTGTGGACAACCTTCTAACCATGGTCAGATCAGGAGCTTGTATTCTTTCCCAGTGTTTGGATTGCATAAGGTGATGGTCTGGCTACCATCTGGGAAGTCATTCATGACCATACTCAAAAGGCAGTGGAAGGGTCTGCCTAAAAGCAAGTTGAAATTTGCTTTGGCCAATATCTGGATCTGTAAACAAATCTTGCTCAGACTAAAATCTAGTCCCAGATTCTCCAGCACTCCTAATGTAGAGTCAACTGAAGTGTTTGCTGACAATATAATCATAACATGGTCAGATTGGATAGATAGTCTAGGAGTCTCTCAAACATGCTTGGGTATAGTAACTACCTCAGATCCTGAATCTAGTATACAGTTGAGCATTCAGTCTATACTAGCTACCTAGGCTTCAATTACTCACAAGGGTAGACTGTAGTGAGCTACAATGAGTTCATCATCATTTCATATAACCCAGTCTCCATAATCATACTGTACCTGCTCCAAATCATGACCAGATAGCTTGTTGATCTGTATAGTGATTGTCATAATCCTCTTCAATGTAATCAATTCCCTGAATTGCTTGCAGAACTCAGGCATGACTACAAATAAATCCTTAACTAGGACAGAGATGCTAGACTTAAGAATACAGTCTAGAACTTGTTTCAGTACAGTCTCATCCTCAAGGGGAAACAAGTATCAATATTAGCTCTGGGAAGGTGGTGTTACGAATCCAATAAAGTCCACTGGACTTAGACGTTTTTCCTCTATCGAATGACATAATCCAGGTCATGTGACTGACAAATGTGACTCATCACATGACGATGAAGATCACATGGTCTAGAAGAGAACAATCCTTTGTGACAAAAGTGTTGTACCCTTGGGCACCATTAGCCCGTTCCTCTCCTTCCTTATATGCAGGGCACTGCCCTTTCATTTCTGCCCTTACCACAGAACCAGGCATCAGAAGTATCCACACATGAATATTTAATATCTATCTCACTTCTCTTTCATTATAGAAGGCACTGCCTTTATAGGATCTGACAACCCTTGATGCATGTTGTATCCTCAAGGTATACTTATCACCCAATGGCACATTATGCTCCTATGGTATGATTCCTAGAAATACAATTATAGTAGTTATGCCACAACATGTATACACAACTCTATGAATATATATAGAGTAGATCCACTGAGGAAAAGACCTCAGTTGGATTTACTTGAAGTCACCCCAAAAGCACTTGCGAGATCTCCACTCAGTCACCCCCCCACTCTAAAAGTCTTTGAAAGGCTTTTTCATTTCACTTAAATCTGACTACTCACTTCACCATTGTCAACGGACTTTGCTGAAGGCCCCCTCCCCAGAAGCTGCAACATAGGACAATTAAAGAAGTAATGTCCACCAGAAATACCATACCTCGCATATGCTAACAGGGCTAGTGCCATCTTCACACTTTTCCATCTCCTCCACTCCCCCCTTAGATCTCTTTGCTTCAGAGGAACTGCACCTTGACCCAGAGGTAGAAGAAACCTACACCAGGTTCAAGAGGGAGGCCGACCTCTTCATCCAAACCATCGACGACCTCGTCGAGCAAGCCCAGTGGAAGCAACGCCAAAACCTTCCCACCCCCAACTTCTACAAGGAGTTACAAGGACCAATCCTCCTCCTGGAGATGGAGTACCTGGTAGACTTAGCAGAAGGAAAAGGATTAGAACTTTGTAGTATAGCAGAGGCATTAGATATGTTCAGTGGGGATTGAACAGCTTACATACAAGAGCTGAAGGAAGAGTGCCAGCTGCCAAGAAACTCAGGAGAGAAACAAGATGTATAGGAGATCAGAATCCAGACAGAGGAAGGTCTGAGAAAGAAGCAGGTAAAAAGGAACTACCCATACACATCCAAAGTGAGAGCAGATCCTCACTCCCCCCTCCACAGCTCCTATCTTTTGAAGAAGGCCAAGAAGTGAGGCCTTGGGTCAGAAGGAAGTTGAAAGAAACTCCTTGCATATCATTGCAGAGATAGCCACCCCCCCCAATAAAAATTTCTTTTCCTCCAACATGTCTTACAAAGAACAGTTTGAAGCACTCAGAAACCAGATGCAGGCGATGGTCGAGGAGATGAACCTCCAAGCCCGCGAGTTAAGGAAAATGCAGGTGGAGAGAAACCAAGCGCAACAGGCACTGGCAATGAGTCTAGAGGCAATGACTATCCCACTGGGAGGAAGTAAGATTGAAGTGTTCAAGGACCCCAGAGAATATGACGGGTCAAAAGCAAAATTCGACAAATGATGGATCAAGATGAGGTCCTGGCTTTGTTTGAACCCCTTCTTCCTGTTCAAAGCCAAATATAGCGATGGCGCAGATAAACTAAATCCAATCACAGGTGAACAGGAGTATGACATCAAGCTGGTGGAAGGAATAAGAGTGGTACTCTTATGCTTGAAAGAGCAAAAAGGAGGCTCTGGAGCACAATCGGAGCTAGAGAAGCTCTTAAATAGGCAAACAACATTCAAAGATTGGGCTGAGTTTGAAATAGAGTTCAAAGGCTTGATGAAACCCATGCTGCACCGAGACTGGGCCATGGTGAACATCACAAAACTCCGACAAGGACGGGATGACATAGACACATTCCTCACTAAATGGCAGGCTGTCAATAACTGGGCCAACCTGTCAGACGAGCATAGAGTGGTCCTCCTCGAGCAAGCAGTAAACAATGAAATCCACCAAGAACTCTTCCGAACCAACACCTGCTCCCTGTACATCTCCACGACCCTTACTCAGATAAGAAAGATCAGGAAGGTGTTTAAAGCCTACAAGATGTATACAGGACAAAATATGGGCAAAATGTTCGCTCCATATCAAAGAACCGCTGCAACCTCCTCCTCCTCCACCTTCCCTCCAAGGCAGAACTTGCCCAAAGGGGCATGTTTTAACTGTGGACAGACGGGGCATCTACTAAAAGACTGCCTAAAACCAAAGATATCATGCCCCGAATACAAATGGCTCAGAGGCAAACACAAGAAAGAATGTCAGAAAGGCAACTGAAATGCCAGGGGTGCAAAGGCATCAAAAGCCCCTGAAAGAAGTAATGCTCCAGGAAGTGAAGGAGCAACCACATGGGAGGTAGCTGATGAAACTCCACAGGTGTCAGACCCCTGGAATGAGATCAAGAGAAAAATGTTTGACCAAATGCAAGAGTATTTCATTCAAAGGGCCTTCTAACAGAAGGGAAAAGGGAAGGCGAACTGAAATCGGAAAAATGGTTCATCAGAAATAAGTATTCTTCCTTGGACATTACAGAAGTAGATGATACATGGTCAGAGATGTCTCTTGATGAGCATGGTGCAGACCAGAAATGCATGCTTGATTCCTCTTGCAATAACAAGGAAGAAACAACCCTCTTTCCAGAAGAACTCTTCACCAGATCAGCGAGAATAAAAAACGAAATCTCCCTCAGAATACATATAACTCCTGATCAGAAGAACCATGACTGGAACACGGTAGAAGCCCTCCTTGATAGCAGTGTAAAAGTAACCTTCATTAATAAAACATGGGCTGAAAAACACCATATCCTCATGAGGAAACTACAACACCTTATCTCCCTCATCAACATCAATGACACCCATAACTCTGCAGGACGGATTACGCACACTGCCCAGATCCAAATCGATTACCAAGGACATCGAGAAAGGATAGAGGCAGAAGTAACAGATATCGCCACTTTCCCTCTGGTTATAGGGTACAACTGGCTGAAGAAGCACAACCTGGAGATCAACTGGAGATCTGGGGAACTAAAGTTTACACGCTGCCCTTGCTCCTCTTATATACTCCAAGACCACAGTGAATTCTTGGTGACATGCGAAAAAGAAGAACAGGACAATGCTTGGTCAGCATACCATATTTGGGCTATGATAGAGAAGCCCAAAGAAGAAAAGAAGCAACCCACACAACTGGTACCCACTTGCTTCCATAAATGGTTAAAGGTGTTTGAGGAGAAGGATTCTGAAAGAATGCTGATAAGGAAACCCTGGGATCATGCTATCGATCTCAAAGATACCTTCACTCTGAAGAAGGGAAAACTGATCCCCTTGGGACCCAAGGAACAAGAAGAAGTTTTGGCGTTCATCGATGAACAACTTCGAAATGGGTATATTCATCCATTCAAATCCTCTCAGACTTTGCCGGTCTTCTTTGTCCCAAAGAAGGATGGAAGAAAAAGAATGGTACAGGATTACTGATATCTAAACGAACACACTGTTCGAAACAACTACCTGCTGCCCCTCATTTCTCAGCTGGTAGATAAGCTCAAAGGAGTAAGGAAGTTTACAAAAATCGACCTCAGATGGGGTTATAATAACATTCACATTAAGGAAGGAGATGAATGGAAGGCCACCTTCATTTGTTTCAGAGGAGCTTTCGAACCCCTGGTAATGTACTTTGGGCTATACAACTCCCCTTCCACCTTCCAGGCAATGATGAATGAGATCTTTGCTGATCTAGAAGACGTGGTGGTGGTCTACATCGATGACCTCCTCATATTCACAAAAACGGACTCCCAGGAGGAACATGACTGGATTGTGAAAGAAGTCCTAAAAAGGCTAGAAGAGAACAATCTCTTTGCCAAACCAGAAAAGTGTACGTTCTCCGTCGAAGAAGTAGAATTCCTCGGAATGATGGTGGGAAAAGATGGAATCAAAATGGACGATGAAAAGGTGAAAGTGATCCAAGATTGGCCAAAACCCAGGAACCTGCACAATGTACGAAGTTACCTTGGCCTTGCCAACTTCTATCACTGATTCATTAAGGACTACGTGTTCATCACAAAGCCCTTAACCCACCTTATCAAAAAAGACTTGCCCTTTCAATGGCAGTCAGAAGAACAAGAAGCTTTTGACAAGCTCAAAGAAGTGTTTTCCACAGCACCAATCCTAGCATTCCCAGATGATGAGACAGAGTATAGATTACAAATGGACACATTGGACTTTGCCACAGAGGCAATCCTGGAAATGAAAAAGGAAGATTGTTGGCACCTGATAGCCTTCTTCTCTCACACCCTCAATGACACAGAAAGAAACTATCCAGTATTCAACAAAGAAATGCTTAGCATCATCAGGGCACTTGAGAAATGGTGTCACTACCTAGAAGGGGCATGATTCCAGTTTGAGATCTGGAATGACCATGCAAATCTCCAGTGGTTCATGCAGAAGCAAGATCTCAACAGAAGGCAGGCTCAATGGAGCCAATATTTATCTTGATTTAACTATGTCTGGGTCCACAAGCCCGGAACAGCAATGGCTGCAGCAGATGTGCTTTCTAGAAGAAGTGATCATGCTGAAGGAGTTGAGAATGATAACAAAGACATCCAACTCATCACTCTGGATAAGATCTATTTGACACGCATCGAAGATGATGGGGACAGAATCCTAGACCAGATCCGATCAGAGATGCTACAACTTTGGGAATTGGAGGTTAATCAAATAGAGAACAAGGGAGCCGCGCTCTCAGACAACAGAGTCTTTAAAAAGGAAGGAAAAGTCTTCACACTGGAAAAGGTCTGAATGACAGTAATGACCACACACCATGACACACCTGTGGCCGGACATCTAGGAGTGGAAAAGATGATGAACCTTATTCAGACTCACTACTATTGGCCAGGAATGACCAAAGATGTAAAAAGTTATGTGGCCTGGTGCCATACTTGTCAAAAAATGAAAACAGGAAACATAGCTTCAGCCGGCAAGCTCTAACTGCTGGAACTACCAAACATGCCATGGGAAGATATCTCCGCTGACTTTCTCACAGATCTACCCATCTCCCAAGGCTTTAATTCAGTACTCGTTGTTATGGATCGATTTTCTAAAGAAATAGAATTCATCCCCTGTCAGAAAACTATTAGTGTATTTGAAATGGCTAAACTCTACCTAGAGTGAGTTTGGACGAACCACAGACTTCCCTGAAGCATCGTGTCAGATTGCGGCCCACAATTCACCCCACAAGTCATGAAAGATCTATGCACATGCCTAGGAATAAAACCCCACCTATCAACGGCCTCACATCCACAAACAGACAGACAGACAGAGCACATTATATGGGACCTACAGCAATACCTTCGGTTGTTCATCTGTGATCATCAGAACAACTGGAGCAAATGGCTGCCCATCACTCAATTCTCATATAACTCGAAGAAGCAAGCTTCTTCCCAGAAAACCCCCTTCAAAGTCACACAGACTTACCCACCATGGATGGGAATAGAACCCAGTACTTCCAAAGCTCCGGCGGCAGACGAACTAGCTCAGAAGATTGAGCAAACACTCGCAGAAACATCCGCGAACCTAGAAAAGGCCCAAGAGGCAATGAAAAGACAAGCCGACAAGCACTGATCTGACGCCCCTGAGTACAAACTTGGCAATCAGGTATTGCTTGCTACGGACAACCTTTGCTTGACGCGAGAATCTTGGAAGCTATCTGAGAAATGGCTAGGCCCTTTCCAGATAATACAGATCATCGGCTAGAATGCTGTTAAACTACTCCTTCTCTCACAGATAAAAATACATCCAGTGGTAAACGTATCACGGATTAAACCTTATAAGGAATGCCTTGATGGCCAACCTGTTCAGAACCCAGGGCCAGTCCTGACTGAGGACTGGGATGAAGAATATAAAGTTGACTTCATCATCGACGCTTGCAAACAATGGAACAGATGGGAATATCTGGTGCATTGGCATGGATACTTGGAAGAAGACCGTACTTGGAAACCTGAGAAGAACCTCACCCACGCCAAAGAGGCGATAGCGGAATTCCATGAGTAAAACCCCAAGCTCCACCTACATAAGTCATTCTACGAAAACTTCAGCTTAGAAAATCCCTACAAAACACTCTTCGTACGCGCCATCACTTTCGCATCCCCCAACCACCCAATAGGGTCTTCATTGGAACTTGAAGACCATGAGAAGGGGATGGTGTTATGAATCCAATAAAGTCTACTGGACTTAGATGTTTTTCCTCTATCGAATGACATAAGCCAGGTCACGTGACTGACAAATGTGACTCATCACATGACGATGAAGATCATATGGTCTAGAAGAGAACAATCCTTTGTGACAAAAGTGTCACACCCTTGGGTACCATTAGTCCATTCCTCTCCTTCCTTATATACAGGGCACTGCCCTTTCATTTCCGCCCTTACCACAGAACCAGGCATCAGAAGTATCCACACACAAATATTTAATATCCATCTCACTTCTCTTCCATTATAGAAGGCACTGCCTTTATAGGATCCGACAACCCTTGATGCACATTGTATCCTCAAGGTATACTTATCACCTAATGGCATATTATGCTCCTATGGTATGATTCCTAGAAATATGATTATGGTAGTTATACCACAACATGTACACACAACTCTATGAATATATATAGAGTAGATCCACTGAGGAAAAGACCTCAGTTGGATTTACTTGAAGTCACCCCAAAAGCACTTGTGAGATCTCTCCACTCAGTCACCCCCCCCACTCTAAAAGTCTTTGAAAGGCTTTTTCATTTCAGATGGTAGAATGTTGATTAAATTCATTTTGGAGGGAATTTGATGAGATGAAGTGGACTGAGAATGTTATAGAAGGAGTGGGCATAGAAACCCTAGGTGGAGGAATAGGTATCATGGCTCTTGGAGTGGGTGGTGGTGTTACAGGTCAGGACCTCATGTCCTTGAACTGAATTCTAAGTGAAACTATCTTTTTAGGTTTATCAGATGATTCAGATGTGTTGTGTGATGCCTGAGGTGGTAGATAACACCATGAAACCAGACCCACTTGCCTCTCAGATTCTTAGCATGATGTTTGGACTAGAAGGATACCCATGTATTCAACAAGTAGGGCTGGAACACAGGGTCCACAAGGACAAAAGATGACATATCATATAGAGATTTGGTGGTGGAAAGGAAAGCAAATGGCTCAATCTTGAGTATAGCATCAATAGACAGACTGGATACAGATAAGATTCCAGCTATCATATAAGGTGGTGGAGGTTAGTTCACATGAGCTGGATTAGGAGATAAGGTTACAGGCATGGTACACAGTTCAGAAGCAACCTGATTGATACAGTCCTTGACCAAGTGTCTCTGGAAGTGAGGAATATGTCCTTCTTCTAGGAGATAGATATATCTGTCTTGCCCACAGCTAGCATTGCTGCTGGCAATGTACTTATTCACTAAAGAACAGTTCTGTTTGAAATGTCCATATCCTCCACAGAATATGCAGGTGAGAGTCCACACTGCAGTACATTGTCCTTTGAAGTCCCTAAGCTTGATCTGGAATCTCAAGCACAGAAGGGGTATGATGTAACAGCTTGTTACTGTTACGAATCCATAAAAGTCCCAGAGACTTAGACATTTTTCTTGCTTTCAACTGACATAAGCCAGGTCATGTGACTAACCTCGTGACACATCACATGACGATGAAGATCACATGATCTAGACAAGACCTGAACCCTTCATGACAAAGTGTCGCACCCTTGGGCACCATTAGCCTGTTTCTACTTTCCTTATATATGGGGCACTGCCCTTTAATCTCTGTCCTGTGCAACTGGCACCGACATCAGAAGTTACAACCTACATGAGTATTTAATCTCCGTCTACTTCTCTTCCATCCCAGAAGGCACTGCCTTTCATTGGTTCCGAAGACCCTTGATGCACGACGCATCCTCATGTTTACTTATCGCCCAATGGCACATTATGCTCTTAT